>KN485215.1:25465-59176 GCA_000787095.1 Periophthalmodon schlosseri | reverse complement strand
GGCCCCGGATGAAGCTGAAGAAAATGGTATGGTATGGTATAAATTAATTAATTAAATAAATAAATAAATAAATAAATAAGTAAGTAAATAAATAAATACCCGACCCCGGATAAAGCGGAAGAAAATTATATGGTATAAATAAATAAATAAATAAATAAATAAGCAAATAGCAAGGACAGCAATGTGCACGGTCCATGATTAAAGGTGCACTATGTAGCTTTTTTGGTGGAAGGTCTGCCATCTGCTCGTCTCCATGGGGATGCTATCGCTTTGCATAGAATTGTCCACACTATGGCATTAAACTTGTAGACAAGGAGATGCCACCTGGCCAGGTTACAGGTCAGATCTGTGGACAGCCAACCCAGCTTAACAGTCCAACAGTTTCCTTCCTATTAGAAAAAACAAAGGTGACACTAGTAATCTCATTGCTATCTGCATGTTCATAAACTAAAACATCAATTACATATTCAGGCATATTGTTACAGCCTATATAAAAAGTATTATTGTGAGTAAAATTAGTTTTGGACTTTCTTTTATGGTCGTATATGGAGCTTAAGAGTGACCGCCTGCTCCAGTTCCAGAAGCAAAATTTTCCATACATTTTTTCGAACATTTTAAATACTACAAGTTCAGAGACATTGGTTAACCAGCTTACGTGCTACTATTATCCATAACGCGGTTGTTTTAAGTCCAAAAAGCACATTTAAAACAAAAGATTCTGCGAAATGCTTTAGTAACTTTGCGGTTTGTAAAGTTTCAGAAACAGATTTTAAATGAAATGATATGTCTTGTGATCATTAGTTACCACGTAGCTGATTAGCCCTGAACAAACTTGCAAACTTTTAATATAAAAGTGAAAAAATGAATCAGAAATTTACTTCTGGAACCGGGGGGTGGGCAGTCACTGTTGAGCTCCATAGTCATTCACACTAGAGTGGACTAAGCCTACCCTGTATTTTGTTAAACCTACCCGACATTCATAGGGATATGTAAGCTATCTTATATTTAGCTTATTGCTTATGGTAAAGAAGCCATACAATTCAATTCAATTTTATTTATATAGCACATTTTAGCTGACCAAAGTGCTTCACATAAAAGTAAAGAAAAAACAAATATACAGATCACACGATACATAGGAAAAGAACAATAAAACACTAAGATACCCTATCTAGCTAGTTTTAAATGCCAGGGAGAAGAGGTGGGTTTTCAGTCTTGTCTAAACTGGACTGAAGCACTTCCTGTATTACCACATGCATCACCATTGACATCACAATGTGGAACAGAGTGTTTTTTTGTTTGAGAGAAGAGCTCATCCTAAACATACAGGGTTTGTGTGTTAAACATGTGTGAATGAAACAAAACACAATTCCAGGTCTGTTTGTGATGAGGAAACAGCATTGTAACAGAAAATAGTGTAATATGGGCCCTTTAACAGAAATAGCTTTCACAATGACTTTAGCATTTGCATGTACTGCTGTAGCCTAATGCAAAATACTACTACACTTTTCTAGGACCATATATTCATATAGAATAAGATTATACAATGCAAAGCCAGAGCACTACTTTATAGATTATCTTCCTTGTACACTGTCAAACTTTTTATCTCCTGAAATAAAAATAAAATTATACTGCAGGTTATTGGCATGCCATGGGCAACATTAAACTCTGAAGAAAAGAATATCTGTAAGTGGGATTCAGGGACCACCTGGAGTTTTGTATTTTCAACATAACTCCTCTCACATTCACAGCAGCACATCTACAAAGAGCTCTAACAATTCCCAAAGTCCAAACTGTTTCACATAAGCATACAAAAGTACAGCATTTACAATATATTTCTACAGAACAGATAAAGTGTGCGCTGAAAAGCATTGTATGTCCAAATGGTCACAATCCAGGAACAGATTTCCGCACACCACACAATAAAACGTTCCAACACCCAGCAATGATAAAAATAGATTCCAAAAATAGAACTAAAATGCTTCTTAGTGAGTCACTGTCAACTATTTTGAAGATTATAAGATGTATTTTAAACAGCATAGCACAAACGGAGACATTAAAGAACTGTATTCGACTTGTGTGCCTCTGTCTCCCAAGAATACCACAAAGAGAATGTTTCCTCTTGTTCACACTTGGCTTCTGACGAATGATCAAGAGTAAAACATCTGAAACTGTTGGGAAATGATACGTGATATGGCTTTAAAGATTCAGCTGCATGTGGAAGAATACAAGCTTAGGACATGTTCTCATTAGTCTGATTTACAGTGTTTAGTCCTGTACCTCATATAAGGGTAATGAGGCTGTGTCTTTCTATCTTTTTTTCCAGATAAAGGTTTGACAATTTCTAAACACATATACAGTGCACTACGTAACCTGTCTCTCCAGGAGCTGTTGCTTTCCTGAGAATGTAACACGGTGAGGCATTAAACTTATTCACCTTGGATTTAGTCAGTTACGAATTATTTTGAGCCTTGATGGGTTAAGAACAGTGCATGTGCTTGGCTGCGTGTTGTTTTTAGAATAGTTTTTGAACAATGTGACCCTAGGTATAATCTGTTTAATTTATTTGTGATCGATTTATTTTCAGTATTTCCAGGGACGACAGGTGTAAATGAACATTCATGCTATAACCTGACACCAGCATCTCTCCTATGACTTTTGTCTTGGTTAATGTATTGTTGTGCACTGCCCCTGAACAAATGTTTTTGTATTTATTTATTCAATATTTTACCAGGTAAGTCAACTGAGAACACCTTCTTATTTGCAATGACGACCTGGTCAAGAGGCAGCATAAAACAGCACAAGTAGAATTCACTCACAAATACACGTCAGTCATAATGTGAAACAGTGAATCGTAACATGAGACAGTGAACATTTGCAGATTAAAGTTATAAAAGTGTTAAAAGCATGTGCACTGAGCCTGTTGAATACTGTGGGTTGAGTTTTTGAGTCGACAGAGGTGAAAACAAACCATTTTAAAGTCTGCTGTAGGTGTTTCCAGTCACCTGCTGCAGAGAACTGTGGATGTTTAGTCGTGAGCTGAGGTAGGACGGGGTTTTACAGATTAAAGACTTGCAAATGAACAATAACCAGTGGGTTTGTCTGCGGGTGTGGAGGGAGGGCCATTTCACCAGGGAGGAAAGTGTGCAGTGATGGGTGGTAAACGGTGCACCTGTGACAAAGGGGATGGCTGCATGAGAAATCACATGAAGCAGTACAAATAAAACATATCATGCCGTTCATTGCAAAGAAAATGCCTTGAAAAACAGGTATATCAGTTGGATGCAAGCAACCTTCCGCAGAGACATGTAAATGACTGATCATCCACCAGAAAAGTTCCACAGTGCGCTTGAAAAACAGGTATATCAGTTGGATGCAAGCAACCTTCCGTAGAGACAAGTAAATGACTGATCGTCCACCAGAAAAGCTCCACAGTGCACTTTTAATATAAGCAGTGGTGGGAAGAATAGTTTGAATGTGTATATAGTTACAGAACGCAAAACAGCTGCATTAAAATGTGTTTTATAGTGTGTTTCGATAACTGGTCCAATCAGAGTACTGCGTTCTGAATACTCATACATTGAGTTGCATTTAAATTATTGTGTAAAAATGCAACATAGGATTAAAAAATGCTTTATGCTTGTTTGTTATTTATTTATTACTAATTGGAGTGGGAAAGATAGACCATGCACTCACCACAAGATCAGCGTTTTCTATTTTTCTCTCTAATATCGTGCAGTTTGAAGCCTAAATTGTGTAATCGAGTTCCGCCATGTATTGCTTTGAATTCAGAAAAGTAACTGTATTCTGAGTACCACCAACTGAAAAAGTAACTGTACCAGAATACAGTTACTCAAAATTAATGTCTATTGTCTATTAATGATTGAGCTGAAATATATACAAATATTTACACCTTTGTAGTGACACCTGGTGGCAGTTTTTGTATATTTCTTTTATCTTCTTTTCACATTTTTTAACCAAGATCCTGTAAAAAAAAAAAACATGTTATATCTCATGATTACAAAATATTCTGCCCTATTGCGTCACATACACCATAGACTGTATTTTGAGTGAATGGGGCAAACTAGATTCGGAACCATATTTTTCCTTCACATTTTGTATGACTTCAGTTCACTTATCCCGGGGAAGAAGTGTCAGACATGTCGGGGGCACACTATTACATATCCACCATTTCTCTGGCATGTGGTATAGAGGAGGGCTACTGTCTGAAACTGTCACCCAAAACAACGTCTGATTTTGAGTTGCGAGCTATAAATAACTTTGCACCTGGACAGAAAGTGGAAGCCAAAATGTTCTCAGTTGGAATGGCACCTAGATGGCAATTTGAGGGCATTAATGAGGTCCAACAACACATGGGGAAGGAGGTCCGCAGATGGCCCAATGTCACGTATATGGAACATAGGAGAGAGACTGTGGGGAGTGCACTACATAAAAGTATAATTATGTTTTTGCGCTCCGTTTGTTTATGTGGTCAAGACTGAAAAGTTATAATGAAAAGGTCTATTGGCACAGTTTTGTACTTGAAATTCCTATCAGTATAACAGTATTTATTTGAAACCAACATTGCTTCAAAAATGTTCATACCGTTTTTTGTATTGCTATCGGCGGTGGTAAAAAGGCGAATGGTCACATTTTTATACAGCGCTTTTCCACCTTCACGGCACTCAAAGAGACCAAGGAACCACTCACCCATTCACACACACATTCATACGCCAGTGTACACAGACACTGGGGGCGAGGTGGGTTAAGTGTCTTGCCCAAAGACACAACAGCATTCATCTGTGGGAGCTGGAATCGCGCCACCAACCCTTGGGTCAGTGGATCTTACCACTCTACCGATGATCTTAAGAGTGTTTGTCCACTTATCCAAAAGTTGGCAGTTTGAATCCCGCTCTCGACATAAACATCATTGGTTGAGCGGTCAGATCCACTGACCCACAGGTTGGTGGCGCGACTCAAGTTCCCACAGATGAATGCTGTCGTTGTGTCCTTGGCAAGACACTTAACCCACCTCGCCCCCAGTGTCTGCGTACACTGGTGTGTGAATGTGTGTGTGAATGGGTGAGTGGTTTCTTGATATAAAACGCCTTGAGTGCCTTGAAGGTGGAAAAGCGCTATATAAAAATGTGATAATTTACCATTACCAGTAACTGACAACTTTACAACAACTTTTTTTTATTACTCTACTGCTGCTGTTTTGGCCCTCAGAGCTGTGCGACTTTCTCTGAGAGGATACAGTGGACCCTTCATACTCACACCAGTTTGTGCCATTTGTATTTTTGAAACAGTACAGCTTTTGAATCTGGACTGAGCCTTTGTCATCTTTACCACAACACTCAGAAAACAACGCAGAGTGATATCAAAGACGGTGAACCGGTTACACATGTGAACCTAACCTATTGTATTTATTCCATTATAGTCTGGTCACATTTTTATATTGCACTTTTCCAACTTCAAAGCACTCAAAGCACTCACCCATTCACACACACATTCAAACACCAACGTACGCAGACACTGGGTGCGAGGTGGATTAAGTGTCTTGCCCAGGAACACAACGACACCATTCATCTGTGGGAGCTGGAATCGCACCGCCAACCTGTGGATCAGTGGATGTGACCGCTCAACCAATGATGTTTGTGTCGGGAGTGGGATTCGAATCGCCAACATGAACTGCAGTCGCTCATTTTGTCGACTTTTACGTGAAGCACTTCGGTCAGCTGAAGCTTTAAATGTTTGAAATGTGCTACATAAAGAAACTTGAACTTGAATTGAATTGTTGCTGAGACAGTTAACCCACCTGGATACTTTCGAATCTGTCATCAAGGCAAGCAGCAGCACATCAGCTTGCCTTACGGCTTCAGTTCAGTCAACAGCTGCGGGTTGTGTTTACTTCCATACGTACATCGCTCACAAATCAGCATTACACAACAGCTGAACGCCTGAATGGCTTTTATACTTGCAATATCACAACCATACATCATCAGTCTCACAAAATATTGGAATAAAAGTTCTAATTGTGTAATCTCTGTGTATTGAATAAATAAGGGAATGAAAGTTTGACTGGACCAGCCAATTAACGCACACATTGGACACGATTTTGATCCAATGATGATATCAAAACCGTACCCCGGCCCTCCTGAGATCTCCAAATGAGCCACTATTTCTGGGTCCCATTCGTGGCGAGACAAAGTTTAATCATGATGTATTTGGCTTTGCACACGGCCTCCACGCTGTATTTAATCAGGAGGACAGTGTTATTAGAAATCCAGCCACCGTCATCCGTCTGCAATCCAACGCTATCTCTACATCAAACGTTCGATCCATCACGAGAATACGAAATCCAAGTCACGCAGGAATTTAACAATAACTGATCATCGTAATGGTTAAATGGAAACGCAGACGCCGGAGGCAAAGGCCGTGTCTTGCTCAAGGACACGACAACACAACCTTCAAGTTACTGAGACAATGTTAAGGATTTGTGCATCTAGTTGTGGGCGACAGGAGCTCAGTTGGCAGAGCGTTTGTCTACTGGACCGAAAGTTGGTGGTTCGAATCACACTCTCATCATTGTTTGAGCGGTCAGATCCACTGACCTACAGTTTGGAGGTGCAATTCCAGCTTCCACAGATGAATGCTGCTGTTGTGTCCTTGGGTGAGACACTATTCCCTCAAGTTGACCTATCTGCATACACCATCACAGTGAGTTATGAGCACTAATTTCTATTTAAATCACATATTACTATACATATTGCAGTGGTTAAGGGGAAACGCAGACACTCGAGGCAAAGTGTGTCTTGCCCAAGGGCACAAAAACCATAACCTTAAAGTTACTCGGACAATGTTAAGGATTTGTGCATGTAGTTGCGGGCGACAGTTGGTTCACGACATAAACATCATCGGTCGAGCGGTCACATCCACTCACCCACAGGTTGGCGGTGCATCGTTGTGTCCTTGAGCAAGACACTATCCCCTCAAATTGACCTAGCTGCATGCACCATCACTTTGAGTTATGAACACTAATTTTTATTTAAATCATATACATAACATTTAGGGAACTTTCTGTAACAAATTACTTGCCAGAAAACGTCCTCTTCAGCATTTTCGGCATAAAAAATGAAGGCGCATCCTAAAAATCCTATTCACATTCTCACATTATTTGTGAGAAAATTATGTAAAATTCAAACATGGGCCCAAGATAGATTAGGGATTAGGGAATATTAATACCATGGCAACGATCACCCTCAAAAAAATGCAATGTTTTAAAACAATTCTTCAAATTTATGACACACTGATTTTTTTTTTTGCCCTCCATAGACTTTCCATGGCTCAACTGTCAAATATAAACTTTGCCTTGTTATTCTGGACAAACTGTCTAATTAGAAGGAACGTCTGAATGGATCCACTCCCCATAAAGTATCAATCTTCATTTTGTGAGTCAGGTTTGCGCTGCAGAGCCAGATGCTTCCTTCAGGCGTCATGTGCAGTCTTCGGAAAATGTAAACAACAAATCACTTGTCCGCTGGTCATGCCTGGGCCTCCTCCAGAAGAATTAAGGAGATGTGCTCAGTGGGAACAATGTGATCGGAATAACAATACAAACATTGTGCTTTGGTGTGTGAAATACTGGTGGAGGTACACTTTATCCTCTGCATTTGACCCATCACTAAATGTCGTCGGGGCAACCTGTCAGTGGGTGACACAATGCGGCCCCTGGGGACCCATCTCCAGATCTTGAGCTTGCCGTGGTTAGGAATATTTTAGCTGGAGTTTGCCTTTTGTGTTTGCTTTGGGTTTATTGCACCAGGAGTTGCTATGACTAAAAAGTGATTGTGATTTATTGTGTTGCGTGCAATAATAATAAATACCTGCCATAAAACTTGGGTACAGACAAGCAGTTAGTAGTAGTAGCAGCAGGTTTGAAAGACAGACAAAAACAGAACAAACTCTAAAACTTGAATTTGCACATACCCAGTTGGGGACTCTGGGCAAATGGCTTTTCTGAACACAATGAGAACGTGAGGACGAATGATGGAATGTAACAACGTAAAAGTAGTAAAGTTTGTACATTTTAAAGTGGATACTTTTTACTTTTACTTCACTACATTTCCGAGCAGGCATTTGTACTTTCTACTCCACTACATTCTTGAACTAGACTGAAAAGTGAAAGTATTTTTTACTATTGTTTGAGACCTGCTGAAAAGCCTGACGGGTTTATTTTTAACATGCTCTTAATTTGAGCAAACAAAAATATACAAATAAAAACGAGTAGAAAAAAAAAAAGATTTGTTTCTGTTGAACAAAAGACCTCAAAATCTGTGTGAAATACATTTACTTTTTACTCTTTAAGTACATTTTTAAACGGGTACTTTAATACTTTTACTTAACTAGATTTTTTCATGTGATACTTTTACTTTTGAGTATTTTTTTGTTTTTTGCTCCAGTATCTGTACTTTTACTTAAGTAACAAAACCGAGTACTTCTTCCACCGCTGATGAGGACCTTGCACAAGTTTGAACAAATATAATCAATCTGCACTGTCTTAATTCATTATTGATTCCTCTCAAGGTGTCCCTGCCACCGTAAAGCATACACCTTATCAGATTATTCGCCCTAATGAGCTTTATCCCAAACAAACCAACAGTTGTGACTTCCTTGACAATGACAACCTCAAATGCTCTTTGTAACAGATGGGACAGAACCACAGCGATTATTTGAAGATCACTCTTTTGTCGCTCCGGGGAATCAGAGGCTGCCACTAATCGAGCCATAACTGCTCTCTACATAATTTAAAAGTGCGGTTTTAATTCGTCATATCTGAAAGGGTTTGGCAATACATCTTTGCTGGAGTGATACATGCGTTTTATTAATGTGTCGTTAATGAAAAATTGGACCTACTGAAGCTATGCAGTGTTAGCTTCCCTGACCGGTAACACGGCTTGGGGGTTAAATTTGAAAATGACTCCAATATCTTTAGTATAATGAGGGTTCAGGCATAACATAGCTACAGAAAGCAAGTCAAAGTGCAACTTTTACACATCTCATTTTACACAAAATTGACTCTTGTGAGTTTTAAGTCATGTTATAATGTTATTACCTCATCAAAAACGTTCCTGGAGTTGTGTTTCATTCATTCACTCATCAAAAACGTTCCTGGAGTTGTGTTTTCATTCATTCACACGTTTGAGTAATACTGCATTATTAGTCTGTCTACATCTCCAAAGCTCAAAATGCTCCGTTCCACCTCGTGATGTCGTGCAGTGGTAGTTTTCAACTTAACAGCTACGTTTTACCTTTTGTTCAGTAGAGATTGGCAAGCCCAGGGCTGAAATCATCCAAATGATTCTACTGAAGGTGTATGGAGTTTAAAAACACAGTGGAGCACTTCCTGTATTACCACATGACATCACAAGGTGGAACAGGCGTTTTCTGATTGAGAGAAGAATTCAGACTAAATACGTCAATATTTATTGAACATGATTTCCAGGGGTTTTGACACTGCAGGAACTCTTTTTTGGTACCAGCCCTTTTGATGCTACATATGCTTCATTTCATTCATTCTCACACCCAGATATTGATCTAAGAGAAATTCCTTGGCTTGAAATGTCTCGGCTTGAATTTTTGCTTTAGTAGCTCCAAAAATAGTAAATAGAACTGTAAGTGTGAAAACGCGTAAAAGTGTGTGTGCTATGGGAACACGCCAGAGTCTCAAGTCTCCCAAGTCTCAATCCTCATTGTGTTTTTTCTCAGAGGATCCTGAGCTGTCAATCATAAATCAGCGGAGCCCTGTACTACTGTATCTGGGGACTCATCAAATTCAGCAGAGGGGAGGCAGAGAGAAAACACCGCTGGAGCCAGTGGCAATTAAAGTGTAGCTGCACTGTGGGGAAAGGTACCAGAGGCCACAAGAAGGTCAACAAAAACCCAATTACTGCCTTGTCTTACATTGTCAGCTAAACTAATTTTTAGGACCTATTTTTATGAGTGATGAAAATCTACTTTAAAACTGATATATGCAGTGCCAGTCAAATGGGTTGCCATATACTGTCAGCAATGTTTCTGAGATAATAAGGATGATAAAAATTTGATATGGTGCACCAAGAAAAGAGAAAGTCAAACTGGGTAGTGCCACAAGTGAATTCCAAACATCCCCAAAATAGAAGTTCCAGAAAAAGAAGCTCGACACGCTTTACAAACATGTGTTTTATATTGGGACAAACTAGAGAATGGAAAACAGTCCCTTACCAATATAAACGTTTTCAAGTTCAAACCATGCAACTGTGTTCAACTCGCTTTGTACAAAATGGTTGGAATAAAAGTTATAAAAATAAACCATTTACAATACAAAACATATCTACAAAACAGTGGCAGTAATTTGGCTAGCTGCTTAGTAATGATTTTGATTGTATATTTTTAAAAACTCAAAATTCACAGTGATAAAGCAGTTCTACAAGTCCTTAGGGGGGAAACAGTAGCTACACAGTAGTTTCATGTTTCCAAAGTCCAGTCTTAATGCTGGCTGTATTCTCAGTGTTTATCAAAGGCACTGCTTGGCCATTGTCTTTGAGGGTACCATTCTGAGTGACCAGATTCAGCCCGTACGACTTCGATTGGTTCTCTAGTTCTGTGCTATTGCTCTGCTTGCCAGTAGTAGAGTCTTTACTGGAGCTAGACACGACAGCCTCCACAGTTTTTATGGAGCCGTTGGGCAGAGCGCTCCCCCCTCCCTTATCCGCGTAACGTGAGCGTCGAGGGAGGCTGGCGCTGTCGCTACTGTCCTGCTGCATGTGGCGCTCCCTGTACGCCATGTACGCTGCCCGCCGGTGGTTACGGGCAGCCATGTCATAGTAGTGTCTCTTGTTTGGGACGCTCTGTACGCTACCCTCCACGCTGGTTGGCACGTCGTAGGCATACTCCCTTAGCACGGTTAGCCTACTCGCCCTGTGCGCACGTGCCCGGTTTTTGTGATGCCTGCTCGCGTGTCCGTTTGAGGGCGGAGTCGGGTTGTTGATGTTGTTCATTGGCTGGAATTGCACTTCAACTGGCGATACGTGCATGTTTATTTTAATCTCATTGTCTATGGAGTGTTCGGTGAGGCTGTTGTCCAAAATGGCCGCTCCGTTAGCGGCTACAGGCGGGGATGCTAACTTACATTGCGCTGCTTCTGCGTGTAGATTGGTTAGCTTGCTCCCTTGTCCAGAGTTGCGCATACTGGGTGCGGTTTTGTTTGTATGGGATGAGTCGGCGCTGCTATGGCCACATTTGACAGACTCCCCATCAGCTTTGTTCACAGCGCCCCCTGTTGCCGACGCCGTTTCGCCCGGCGTGGACAAAAGTGCGTCCTCTTGAGCAGAATAGGGCCGTCTCCCGGAGCAACAAGCCTGAGACCAATAGCGCCTCATGTCCTGCCTGTTGACGCAGTGGTGGGCAATCATAAAAGCCCCTAACGCCAGCGCAGCCACCCCATACAAACAAGTGAATGCCAAGTCAAACGGGTGGTCCTGGGAGATCGCAAGCGCTCCGAACACCCAAAGAGCGCCGTATAACCCCAACGCTCCGGCCGTGCCTAGTAACTGTGCCGCAAAGGTGTACTCATTCTCCAGTGCGGACATGGGCACAGAGTGGGGAGCGTGCCCAGTGGAGGGTGAGCCGTCGTGGGGTTGGAGCTGGAGGGTGAGGGGCTGCGTGGTGGGGCTTCCGTCTGGGTTGGAGTCGGCGTGGATGGCCTCCAGGTGCTGCTGCTCCTCCGTCAGCTCCTTGAACTCGTAGCGTCGCTCAGGGTGACGGCGCAGCTGCAGAAGGATGCTCAGGAAGTACATGCAGTCTACGAAGACGATGAACCCCACTGGACCGTAAAACGCACCAATGCTCGGCTCCCAGGCCATCCAGCAACTACAAGACAAGAGAGAAACATTTATAGAGTTATAGAAAATGTAACAGAAGGAGTTTTAAAAATTGATTGAAAATTGATAACACACATTTCAGATACAAACAGACGAAGTAATTTCAAAAGTATACTATACTATACTACTATATTATACTAGTACTACACATTGGTTCTGCAGTGCATTTGTTACATAGTGACGTCTGTCATCCTAAAATGGCCTCTTGTCATGGCTATTTATAGTAACTATCATCCTTGAAAAAATAAATAAATAAACCACACAAAAGACAGACCCAGATTTCTCAATTAGTAAGCAGTGCAATAGAATCTAAACAGCTGCCACAGAGAACAGGCAGCAAACAGTTGGTGCTGCACAGACTGATAAAAAGACGATGTGTCACTTTAGGTAAGATTTTTAGACAATCAATGTTATGTTTTATTTACTGGGGCTGCCAAGTGAATTCTGTCACACTTAAAGACTTAATGTGAGACTGCAGTTTCTCACTGCCCCAGTCTGAATAATAACGATATTCTACCAAGTACTTACTAAGGGGCATTTGTCCGGCTCCCATAGTTCTTGATGTTGGCTGCTGCAGTGATTCCACAGACGATGATTGGAATCCCTCCACCAATGAGGTAAAACCTTCAGAGAAATATAAAACATTGTAACATGGTGGCAGCATGGTGCTCTGCACTGACATCTTGTGGAAGTAAAATCTTAATACAAGACATAATTTTATGCCATGTAGCACAACAAAATATTAACAAGCTGTGTATAATGTTTATCAAGGTGTAATTAAATTAATTTTAAATTCCCAATTTGTGAGGGATAAAAACCTTCCAGCTTTTGAAGTGCTGCAATATTTCACTTAAACAATGCATCATATTTGAAAGCTCTTTTATAGCATAGCAATACTGAATAGTGATATAATTACTCTAAACTGAGCTGCAGTGACATACCTCAGCATTGGTCTTGGAGGAGGTGGGGGCTCGTCCAGCTCTTCGTAGCGCTTGGCTTTGCGAGTCACCTGTTTGTAGATGTTACGTGCAGTCACTCCCACCCACAGAGCTGTCGCCAGGGTCGAATAGTGAAGCAAGATGCCAACCTAGAAAAGTATTTGATGATTAAAATAATTAGTAATGTTTTGTGGATGCAGTTCTAACAAACAAACAAAATTCTTTGGTGTTTTAATTTATTCAATTTAATCCAAAACTGTTGGCCGATAGTAATTAATAACACATCCCAGTGGAGCAGCATTGCCTCACACCATGAAAGCAACCCCAAATATCAGCTCATGCAAACTTTAACTGAATTTCTGAAGTTTCACGAGTGAGTTTAGCCAACGGCAACTCCAAAAACCTTTCCCTTCACCTCTCACTTCATTTCTCAGTTGAACTTTAGAGCTAAGGGCATGATACTGACCGCCTGACAGACACTTGGATTGGCCGTCTGGTTGACACCTCCTATGAAGACGCCGCAGGTGAGAGCAATGTGCAGGCAGAGGTTCACCAACATGTGCCAAGTTTTTTTGCTCACTCGAACAGACCTGGAGAAATAAATGTAATTAAACTGTTTAGAAATGAAAACGATCCCATATTAATCAGGAATCAAATGGACCAAAGTTCTGCAACTAGAGGAGGGAAAGGTCATGTCTCGTACTTGTGATGGTAGACGTAGCTGATTATAATGGTGAGCAGGCAGAGCAGGAGGATGACCGATGTGGCATAGCTGACTGGGTGCAGCTGGATGCTTGGAGTGGAATAATCCATCTTATTAAGGTCCTGGAAAAAACGTGGAATGGTTAAGCGTGTGATTCTGAAACTTCCAGAAATGCCAACTAAGAAGCATTGAGGCTTCAGAGAACATTACACCAAAATTCACATATCGGAACTAGCCAGGGATGAAACTAGTGAGACACATGAACGAAGGCAGGGAAATAAAAAAGACAACCCTGACTGAAACATGAATTGGTTAAAATTGATAAACGAGAGAATCACCGGCCTCAAAATGGATCGAAATGGATGTTTTAAAATTCAAAACTAGAAGAATTTAAATTGATCTTTTATCTGTCCAAGTAAAAAAAAATTACTATACAAATCAGAAAGTTTGTGTTCATAAAGATCAGCTTATGAAATCTATTGATCACACCTTCAATAGTAAAACTGACTTTGCACAAATGCACATCAAAACTCAAACTGTTACCATTAGAAGGCCGTAGTTGCCGAGGGAGTTGCAGGATACGGTGGTGAAGTTGTCGTGATGCCCCAGTATTCTGCAGCCTTCGCTCTGCCACCCGCCCTGGCCTCCTCCCAGACTGTAGTTCCACTGGGCAGAGACCGGGTCCGATCCGCGGGCAAGACGCCTCAGGGTGATGTTCACAGGAGTACGCAAATTACGAAGCGACGCGCCATCTACAAACAAGCAGAGGAAAAACATGTATATACAGTACTGTGCTGTATATAGAGCACAGTTCTGTATAGAAGAAATAGCTATTCTATTGTAGTTATTAAATTGTCTTGAATATTAGTTTTGTTTTGACTAAACAATTTGGCAAATGTTTCAGTTGATGGCTTTTGCATCATTAACAAAAATGAACAAAAATGTGCCACTGGAATAAGAAAATTGCACTCAAAGCTGGATTACACGCACGACTTCTCTTGTAAATTAGTACATTCAGTTTTTCCCACCTTAAAAGTATCTGATCTAGGCTTGGGACAATATTGATATTTGGTGTCACGATTATCATGGCCAAAATAACTGCGATTAACGATTTTATCACGATAATTATTTAAGCTGCTGACAATTTAAAAATGTTCTGGATATGAATAATTATAATTTTAATATTATAAATATTTAAAGAACTGTTATAGTACTGTACTTTGTTATAAGTGAAAACAACAGTGATCCAGAAGAGATCATCAAGGAGAAGTAGTTTTGTTCTGCACATTCTGCTGACATAAAGGCGTTTATTATCATTATTATTACGATTATATAAAATGTCCCATAAACGATTACTGTCGACCCTTTTTTATCATGATAAATGATTTTATTTACTGTCCCATCCCTAATTTGATCTGCATTGAACTGTATTTAATTGACTGCAAACCCTCAGAAAGAGCTGGGTGCATCACTATAGGACGCTTTGAGGTGAGAACCGAATGGCAATGCGTTGGTAGTCCACACTGCTTCACTTCTCCATCTGAAAAAGCTGTTCTAAAACTGCATGCGCCAAAAAAGATTCCATTGCATGCGAAAACTTTTAATGTGCCATAGGGTTTGTGAGAGCTAGGAACAAGTTGGACACATTTAAATACCTACTTCCTCCTTTCACAGTTTGAAAATCAGGTATCTCAGCTTTAATAACCCAAACTTTCCACAAACAGCAAGTCTTGAAACTAAATAGTTCTGACAAGATATTTTTTTCCCAGAATAATCAATCTTGTTTAATCTATAAACTCAAAGTGAAGAACATAATGATATACACTACTGCATAGAAGAAAGAACTAAAGAAAAAATAAATGGCTCACCAATCATGGCCATGATGACAGGAGTGGTCACAGTCCTCCTCTTCCCGCTGTCAGCGAGTTGAGACGAGTTTCCAGTGGATGGGAAGAACTTGCCGTTTCGGAAACCGAGAAGATACAGTTTATAGACTGTGTCCTCTGGCTGCACTGGGGGAGCGGCCTGAGCAAGAAGGGACTGAGGAAGCTGTAGTGAAGCCTCTATGACAGTGTTCTGTAAAGCACATGAAAGGGGACACGTTATGCAAATTCAACTTTTAGTCCAATGAGGTTCATCTGGTTAATTTTCCGTTAATTTATAGGAATAGATTCTTTTTTCAGACCAAGGTTTAGTTTAGTTGCAGATGGCGCTGTTCTCCTGCCTCCATCAGTAAGAAAACAGCGCCAAAACCTGTTTAGATCAGCTGACCGGACAAGTCACAGCAACATCACGTGACCACTCAGAGGAAGACGCTAATGGGCAGTGCAAACTGTCAGGTATGAAAACAAACTAAACTTTGGTCTGAAAAAAAGAATCTTTTAAAATAAATTCATCTTTTGTTTAACCACATTATACTGGCATTCCCTCATTATTTGCTTACTCAGAGATGTAGACTCCAGGTCATACACGTAGAGTTCAAAACTGTCACCATTTTCAACAATAAATATATATAAATGAAAATCTGCTGGGTGCTATGAAAAAATGCCACTATGAAGAGACAGGGCCTAACGGTTCTGAACAGTGTATGGACCCATTTTTATTATTACGCCGTTTCAGATCAATATCGCTGTTAACGATGAATCAAAAATATAAATTCATACAAAATAATGATCTATCTGTGAACATATTCTTCTTTAAATTTTAGGGATGCACCAATCCAGCTTTTTCTGTTGCAATACCGATGTCGATACTATGGCTTTAAGTATCTGCTGATTGAGAGACTGAAAATATTATCTCCTTTAAACACAAACAATTCTCCAAATGTGTTTTGTAACTTATCATATAAAATAATTACAGTACAGCTTCTGAAAATACAAAGTTCATTTTTATTTCAAAGTGTTTTGGGATAATATTGGTAAGTTAATCGTCTTATTACACAAATGTATCGACCAAAATGGGATATCGACTTGACCGATATCTTGGGACCGATGTCCAACACATCAACATTTCGGTATCGGTGCATCCCTATTTAATTTTATAGTACTCAAAACACCAATAGATAGACTTAAAATAACATGTGAAGGACATGTGTCTCACCTTGTAGAGGATGCTGGAAAAAGAGCTGGTGGTGTTGCATTTGAAGGTGAGCTGGCGGTCCTGGCCGGGGGTGCGCTCGGGGCTTGGCCTCTGGAACAACATGCAGGTCATGCCGTTCCACTCATTCAGCCGGACCGCGTGAGCCTCCATCGCGATATTTGGAGAGGTCTGAAAAAATATTACATTTTAAAAGTTAACATTTTATTCTACTCTGCAAAAAGGACTTCCCTGCTTTGCCAGAGTTCAGGGCAAAGTTGAGTAAGTTAAGTATTTTTGACTAGCTGAAGAATAATTTTGTCAGGATTTCTGGAAGTGTTGTAATGAAGAGCGCATATCTGTTTGCCCTCCCTCTGAGCTGTGAGGGAGATTCATGTAAACTTTTCGATGCACTACTTATTTTGCTAAAAAATATAAGAATAATGAAATGCAATTGTTCCCTTTTTAATGGTGATAATAATCTTTATATTTTTCTAATCATCATCCATGTATTTTAACTCACAAACTCACAAAGACTGGTGCAAAGTCAATTGTGTACAATATTGCGGTTACACTGGGGTCTAATTGTGAATGTATTTTTTCTGATTGGCTGATTACTCTTAAAGGGGCAGTCCCTTAACTTGTATAAGGGGCACGGAAGGGGCTTCATACTTGAGGAAGGTCACAGGGATCGAAACGTACTAATGAAAGTGAACTAAGAGTGAGACAGTGTAAGCGAAATCAGCTAACATTTCTGCATGAAAAATTATTAGTGAAGTGAAGAAGTTGCACTTAAGTAGTCTGGTTTTATTTTTTAGAGTCAATATTTTTACAGACTGACATACCAAGAAACATATCCTCTCATTGTAACAGGTTTAAAAAACTAAATTGTTGTTAAATTGTTTCTTACGAGTGAGAAAGCTTGAGCTGTAGCCAGGCGGTACACTGCGATCTTCTGGATGCAGGTGATGATTCGGGAGCAGGCCTGGGCGTCACGCTGGGCCATCCACAGAACCTTCTCGTCGGCCAGCATCAAGTTACTGGCCATACTCAACATCACCTCTCCCAACTAAAGACAAAGGACAAAGGACCATAAGTTTCTTGATCATCTAGATAACAATGGAAAAATATGTTTGCAGACTATGGTCAGCAAAGAATTAAACTTGCATTATAATAATGGTGGAATCAGAACGTTTTCAGACCACTTCACAAGTTTTCAATGTCATTATGGTGTAACTGCATATTGACCCGAGTAAGTTTGATGATTCCAAAGGTTCCAAACAATAGAAAAATAAAAACACAATATTGGGAAGTATTCAGACCCAACACACAAACTACACTCCGATTTCTTAGATGTTAATGACACACTACTTTTCTCAACTAACTTTCCAATTTTTTCTATCACTTTTGTTTTTTAAGCCAAAAATATTACTGTATAATTCAGAAAGTTTGATTTCATAAAGATTAACTTACAAAATCTATTGATCACCCCTTCAAGTAAAACTGGCTTTGCAGGAAGGCACATCAAAACTCAAACTGTGTATAATCAAGAATGCCAGTGATAAAAGTTACCATTAGAAGCCCGTAGTTACCGAGGGAGTTGCAAGATATGGTGGTGAAACTCGTGGCGCCCCAATACAAAAACTACACTCCAGTTTCTTATTATCGGGATTAATGACTAGTATTAATGACTAGCTCTTAATTAGAAGCACTTACATCTTTGAATTTCTCGACAAACTTTCCAATCTTTTCTATCATCTCAGCTACAAAGATGATGTCCATCTTGTCTGAAAAGTTGGCGGCCTCCACTGTGCAGACCAGGAGGCGACGAGCACTTGGGACCACAGTGCTTTCATTCAGAGGAATCTAAAATTAAAAAAAAAAACAAACAACATGGTGTTGGGTAAAAATGTATGCATTCTCCCTACTTATGCAAGTTGATCTAGTTTTACCACAAACCTGGTTGATGACATATAGAAATCTCGTGACGTCTTTCTGAAACTGACATCGGGAGTAGTCGTCCTCTGCCCACTGCCCATCTCTGTTGCAATAACGCCAGGCTCGCTGGTCCTCAGAGCTGCTGTAAGAGCCTGAAGACAGTCTGCTACATGGGAGGTAGGCTCGGATCCCAGCCAAAGTCCGAGGCCACCTAAAAGAACATTTAGAAGCACAAACTCTTAGCACTACTACTATGCAATTACACATGTCAACCACAAGGGGGTAGTAGTTACAAAGGAGATATGTAGACCATGCTGCAAGCAGAAAGTATTGGTTTGATTACAGCAAAACAACAGTATATTGTTCACTTACCTAAAATCCCCCTTGTTGTTGGAGATGCGTTCAGGGGCGCAGTATTTAGCTGTACTTTCTAAAACCACAATATGCACAGTCCTGGTGGTGTTTCCTCTGCTTGTCCAAACACGACACTCCCAGTTCCCAGTGAAACCAGGCTGGATGTTTGAAATGGTCAAGGCGCTGGTGGAGGAAGAAAAAAACTGTCAGTTATTTTGCTAATCGATTAGTCTAAGAATTATTCTTTCGAGTTGACCCGATTTGAGGTGAAGCTGAAGTGGTGATGTTTGAGGGTATCCTAACGGAGTATATTTACAAACTAAATAGATTTTTTCCATCACAAACATTCATTTTTATGTAAACTCTTCTCAGCACATGGCATGTTTTGGAGTCTGTGTATAGTCCAGATAGTGATTATTCTAGTACGTTATTCATTTACTAAATTAGTTGCAGGTTATTTCAATTCAACTGATTATTTGCTATTAATTGTTTCACTTGTTTCAGCTTAAATCTATTTTGTCAGTGTGTCTTTATACTAAGTTCTGGATGATTATGAAATTGAACTGAACTTTGAATACAAACAACATCTTGGAAAACTTAAGAGAAAAACAGATTGATTTAATATCTAAGTACATGTTTGCAATCTTTCAAAGCCCGATCAGCACTGCTTAGATTATTTGGTTTTGGGAATCAAGGTACTCAGTTTAGTTGTAGAGATGCACCAATACAATACTGGTATTGAAAATCGGTGCCGATACAAAAAAAAATATCCCAGTATATCCCAGTTGGGTCTTTAATTGATTTAACTGTCATGTGGCAGATTTAATAATAAGACTATTTTTACAGGCTGATCTTGTCTCATAATGAACTTTTATTCATACGAAGCTTTTTCAGCAGTGATTTGAAGGACAAGTAACAGTTGCATAACACAATTGTGTAATAGGTTAACTGTGTTTTGAGGAGGAAAAATGCCGTCCTTACTCTGGTATCGATAGCAGTGCCAGAACTGAAAAATCTGGACTGATGCATCCCTATTTAGATGTCTATGTTATTTAATCGAACATTTAAAAAAAGTTACTGTTATTACTACCATTATTGTTTTAAAAATGTGCAGTAACTTCTGAGTTATGGGTTTTCCATTGAACTTGACCAGACCTTGCGATTAGGGAGCAGTTCTGGACCATGCGTTTCTCGATGACGATGCCCTGGGCGGCGTCCTCTTTGACCATGCGCCCGTTCTGGTACCACTGCACCTGCATGTCCTCGGCCACAAACGAGGCCTGGCACTGGAAGGGCAGACTGTCCCCCTGGAAGACCACCTGCCGCTGGGACGGGGTCAGCTGGAAAGAGGGCAGCTCAAGAGGCGCGTCTGAGGAGAGCAAAAAAGAATGTGGTGGTCACTATATTTGGACATGTGTTTAAAGCAGCTATGTGGCACAGTGGAATGGCTGCTCTGCAAGGTATGTGCATTTTTGAGACGAGACGGAAAGTAGCTCTGGATTTGGGGAAAGTTGGTGGTGGTAGTGGTCGTGGTGGTAGTAGTGGTGCATTAGTTGATTTTGGTATTCCTACAAATATTTTAGACTAAAGCCTGGTCACATATAAAGCGATTTTACAACAAAAAAAATACTAGCTGTTATTAAAATAAAATATCAGTAAAATACTCAAATAACAAGTGAGAAATCATCTTGAGAAACAAAATGCACAAATGTAATGTTGTTTTACTCATTATAACCCTTGTTTTGTGATATAAAAGTGTTTGTAATAGTTATCTGTAAAATCAGCATTTGGTCTGGACTAGTGTTGTCAAGATACTGAAATTTCAAACTTGATTTCGTTACGAAGGTATAGACTCAATACTCGATAGCGATAATAAAAAACACTCTTTAGACGACAGAATGCAATTTTCAACATTAAATCAACGTACCATCTTTTATATTCCCATGTGGCCTTATATCTGTGTAATCTCTCAGTTGTCCAGCTATGTTCCATAGTGGTCCATGGGCGTGTACTAGTCTATGTGGTGTTATACTTGTTCCGATACAGCTCAAGATTATTCTAAAGCTATTCGGGAAAGGTTCATTTCTGTCCTGTGAATGTGACTTTTTTAGTATCAATACTTGCTCAAATAAGTATTTAGTTTCGATACTAGTTTTAGTATCGATTAGTATCTGATTTCCCTGAAAAATTCTGGTCAAAAGAAAAGACACAAGACTTTACCGTTTTATCCATTTTTGTCCTTTTGTTTTACTACTTTATTTGCTCCGAGTTGTATTTATAGTAGATCCAAGTCTGGTAAGTCTGAAAATGTCACATAATTTAATAGGACAACAGATTCTAAAATTGCCAATCCCGTCTAGTGATATGCTTCAGTTAGTTCATTAAAATGCATTATCCCAAACAAATAATACAGTGATTTTGATGAAAATGGATAAGCCCCACTCTAAAAAGGCTGGGCTGCAAGTAAAGTGGTCTACCTGGTCCGATACAGCTCTACATTATTCGAAAGCTATTAGGGAAAGGTTCATTTTTGTCCTGTGAATGTGACTTTTTTAGTATCGATACTAGTATCGTATTTAGTTTCGGTAGCAGTTTTCCTATCGATTAGTATCTGATTTTCGATACTTTTGACAACCTTAGTCTGAACATGTATATTCATATGGCATTTTTGTAGAACAACTTAAAAACGGTTTGTGTATTTGAGGTCCATTTCTCGCGCCTGTGTCCCTGCTGTTTGCCTTTCATAATCCTGTGGTGTGATGAGTGCCAGGCTGATAAGACGTGAGCAAGTATAAACACACGACTGCTCTGGCCCTTGTCCTTATCTCTGGTGTCATTGCACAAACCCCTGTTCCCCAAACACAAGACACACTGATACCAGCAGAAAAATTAAAGAGACAGCACAGGCTATAACAACGCAATCTGTGTCATAGCTAAACGGTGCCATGTTTTAGCCTGTCAGAGCAGCTCAAACTGAACTACGTGGCAACGTTGGACCAATACAAAGTAACATTTGGACACTTCCAACTAGTAACTTGCCTCATAACCTTGATGAAAGTTTTAACAGTGTCATAGACTGTATAAAGAAATGGACTAAGTGAGTGTGACGTCACCCATAGCGTTCGGCACCTGCCAAATGAAGCTCATCGAGGCTAGAGCAGTTATAGGGGTGAATTTGGAGTCGAGTTCCATATTTGGCTACTATGATCCTCATGGTCAGAATTCCAAACAGCCAATCCGGAGCCAGCGTGTTGAAGGCAACGCCTCTTCCCGCCTGCACCTCTGGTTTAGCAGGGAGTGGGCGCTTAGCAACCCTGTCAATCAAACCTGTCGCTAACACGAGTGTGTGTGACCTCGAGGACAGACAGTACCCGATTTGTCTGTTATTAATGTTCATATCTTGATTTACGGACAAAAAAGCAAAAGAAAAACCCCAGGATCATGTAGAGCGAGTTAATACGAACATTTTAAGACCAAAATGATGCAGCAGTTACGGTGAGAGGGGTGACAGTTTTTCAATAGAAGGTGAATACAAGTTGATGGAGCCAGAAGTGCGCCCATGATCACTTCCTATTTGGAACACGGTATCTGGTGGGTTAACTATGTCCATTTATATATACACAGTCTATGAATACTACAGACAATACAAAATCCTGACTCAAATCTTAAACTAACTAATGAGGATTAATTGGTATTCATTTTTTTCTGATTTTACAAATGACCAAAAACACAAGTGCTTTTTGGGCAGTTACCATGTAAAAATAAGGAAATTTTTGTGTCTGCCTTTCTAAAACCGCTCCACTTCTGACAGTACTGCCATGCCATTGGTCTGATAATATGTACTTTAGTGAACTTATGAAACTATACGTTATAACACTATACGTTAACTATACGTTATAACATTAAGCCCAAAAACACAATATCACCATGTATGTGTTCCACTTTTGTCTTGTGTCCTTACCACAGGTCAGAAGCTCCGGTCTGATGGAGGTAATAACTTGGCCCTGGAGCGACTGGGGATAGGAACACTTTGTATTTTTGACGACAATGTTTCGGTCCTTGATCCAGCGCAGCAGCCACAGAAGGTTGCAGTCGCACAGCAGGTACGGCGTCTGAAACTCCCTGAGAAAAGACAGATGTGGGAGAGAGGAAAAGAGAACGAGAAAAACACAGGTGAAAACGGTGACTTCATCATTCCGCACTGGTGATGTCAGCCCTCAGCAGGACGTCTCCTCATCAAACTTACAGAGACTTCAGAGACAACAGGCTGTCAAAGGTCCCCTGAGCCAGCGATGAAAACATGTTCCCTGAAAGATTCCTGTCAAAAGAAAAGACACAAGACTTTACTTGTATATATTGGAACCGTTTTATGCATTTTTGGCCCTTTGTTTTACTACTTTATTTGCTCCGAGTTGTATTTATAGTAGGTCCAAGTCTGGTAAGTTTGAAAACGTCACATAATTTAATAGGACAACAGATTCAAAAATTGTCAATACCGTCTAGTGATATGCTTCAGTTAATTCATTAAAATGCATTATCCCAAACAAACAATACAGTGATTTTGATGAAAAAGCCCCACTCTAAAAAGACTGGGCTGCAAGTAAAGTGAGAGTGAAACTGCATTTTATTCAGAATAGATTATACTAGGGGCGACAGCAGCTCAGTCAGTAGAGTGTTTGTCCACTGATCCGAAGGTTGGCGGTTCGAAATCCCGCTCTCGACATAAACACCATTGGTTGAGCGGTCCGATCCGCTGACCCTCTGACCCGCGGGTTGGCGGTGCGTTTCCAGCTCCCACAGATGAATGCTGTTGCTGCATCCTTAGGCAAGACACTTAAGTCTGCGTACACTGGTGTGTGAATGTGTGTGTGAATGGGTGAGTGGTTTCTTGATGTAAAGCGCTTTGAAGGTGGAAAAGCGCTATATAAAAATGTGACCATTGACCATTTACTACATAGTGAAGATTTATTTGACCCGATTCATCGTTTTCGAACAATAGTTACTTAAATTGAGTAATGACATATTTGTAAATATTGTGTTTTATGTGTTTTTTGTGGTCAAATTAGTTTTTAGCTTTTTTATTAAATCACAAAACATATTATGGTCAACAGCATAGAGAATCTGAAAATGAAAGTTACTTACAGTCTTATCAGGTTGGTGAGCCCTTTAAAAATGTCAACATTTAGACATCCAATGCTGTTGTTGGACAAGTCTCTGTAACACACAAAAAGTTTTCATGACTTGTCTAATCTTAATACAAATAAGAATACAAATAAGAAGTCTATTAAGTCTACATCCAGCCAAAAGTTATATTATGAGAAAACAGATCATGTAGACTTTGCTTGTGAAGTGAAGGCAAGTTGGAACGGGAGAGTAAAAATCTGCTGACAGCTCCACGACTTTCAAGGTGATTTTGGATCATGTGTGGGCCTCTGGGGATTCTACACTTCAAAGCCAAGTGCAACAGAACAAGAGATTAATCCACTCTTTTTATTGTCAGAAGTTTAAGTGCTTCTCCTATTTGTAAAACCTGACAAGATGCTTCTGGTAAATATTAGATCAAGTCTGGAGACACTCTTGAAGTTTCATCAAAAATCACAGACATCTTAGGCCTTAAAGGGGCTGCACCCAATTTTCTTTGATGTCATGATCAAATGATGATGTCAAGTATTTTTCAGATATACAGATATATTGTAAAAACAGCTCTTAGGGTCAATATAAGACCACACACCACGAAGTAAAACGGCAAACCAGAAAGTAAGCCTCTGAAAATTGTGAAACGCGCTTATAAACTTGTCACTGTGAATAAATAGGATGCTATGAATGCATTAGGAAAGTAAAAACATGAAAAACAGAACTATTTCATTTTTTCAACACAGCAAAAATCAGATACAGTGCCTTTAAATGGAAAAGACTGCGGCTTTTACCCAGAGCATAAACATCTAGTAACAGTTTTAAAGCAGACCTATTGTGCTTGTGTCTGTTATATAGTTATAATCTATGACACTCGAGGGTCATTATGTTACAATCGCAATATTCATCCAAAAAGACTTAATAAAAGAAACAAGTCCGCTGAATTCCGCGTTAGAAAACTGCGGTTGTGTAGCTGTTGACCCCTCCTATGAATAGCTGCACATCACACTAGCAAAATAATTGCGCAACGCTGCCGAATCCTACGTGTATCACAGAGTAAGAAAATACAATTGGAGAACAAAGTCAGTACAATGCAGTGTCTGTATGCTGGTGGCGGTGAAAACGGGGAATGATCGGCAATATGTCTTGAAAATAAGCGATTAAAGATTACTCAAACATGCAGGAATCACTCCAAATACAACTTCGAGAGGGAAAATGAGAAGGGGAAACAACTATAACATGGTTCAAAGCTCTGAAAAGTGGATTTTGCATAATAGGTCTGCTTTAAACATCAACACTAGGCTCTTGGACAAACTGTAGCACCACTTTCACATCAGCAGTTTTCAGTCGCAGATAATCTCATTTTAATTTCCTAACTACAACCCTGGATGTTAATAAAATTGTTCAACTTAATTAAAAGTCGCAGGGTGTCCATTGCAGCCAAAATACGTTAATAAAAGCTGTAAACGATAGCCTTTTCAGAATGAGCTAATCGCTTCAAAGTGCCAAGCGGGAAAACTAGAGGCAGTATGGAATGACACATCATTACCTCAGCTATCCTGCGGTATTGTAGAAATAAGATGGCTACACAAAACCTCACCTGGAAAATGTCTTGTGGGCATATGCTAACATTCAAGCTTTTGTGTAATTACCAGAGCGTGGTTCTTAAGGTACCAGCTGGAGTAGTTTACTGTAAGAATACGAGCTCCACTTGGATGAGAAGAGGATTGAAAAAGAAAAAAAAAAAAGTTTTGCAATGTGCACTAGCATTGTGTGTAGTCCTGTCATGAGAACGAATTTCAAAGCACGATATATGGCAACAGAGAAATATTGCGTTAAACAATAATATTCAAACTTCTTTATACCACTGACACAATAACAATAAAGCAGGCTAATCCCAGTAAACCATTTTTAAATACACGGTATCATTAAAAAGGCATTAGCTGCAACGTATGAAGCTCAAATCTTTTCGCATTACAACAAAAATACTCCAAATCTCCCCACTATTGCAAAGAAATTATACACACGATAAATATTGAGCCCCAAAATATACTGTTCCAGCTTCCAAACATTGAACGATAAGTCTATATAATAATTATCGTGACAGGCCTAGTTGTGCGTAAGGAATGAGGGAAGAGGAGGGGTAGACGAAGGCCCCCTCTTTACATGAGCCTTGCTTTTATTTCACAGCAATCAAATACCACAGTTAAAGCGACAGTGGATCTGGACAAGACTGAAAAAACTAACTTGGAGGCGCCGTGGTAAGATCATGTTAAAACAACACCTCCATAATCCCACATATTACGGCCCATATTTCCATCTGCTTATTCTCAGGAGCCTGGTGGACTTAAACACTTTGAGAGAGATCATTCTTAAACATGCCATCCTGACACAGGCACGCAGCAGATTAACAGTGCAGAGGGCAGAGCTCCAGTTGTTGTCCGAGTGTCCAGTCTACAGTAAGAGGGGCAGGGGCAAAAATAACCCTATGTGATTAGATTCCTGCGAGGAGCCGTTCAGCTGTTTGGGGAATGGGAAGTCAAAAGGGTGAGATATTTTTAACATGGAATACTTTTAGTGAGCGTTAGTAATAAAGTTGGAAATCTATAGAATCATCGTCTTTCGTATTGCCTTGAGTGGAACTATGTCAGCCACTTGGTTTATTCTGTTTTATGTTGTTTTAGTATCGATTACTATCAGATTTTAGATATTTTTGACAAGTATTGAAACATTTAAGCAAGTACCGATACTGAAAAAGTTCACAGGACAGAAATGAGCCTTTCCTGAATAGCTTTAGAATGATGTTGAGCTGTATCAAAACAAATGTAAGACCACGTAGACTAGTACACGCCCATGGACCACTACCTGGACGACTGAGGGATTACACAGATATAAGACCACATAGTAATACAAAAGAAAGTACTACCATTTTAATGTTGAAAATGACATTCTACTGTCTACACTATCATCTTTTAAGTTATATCGTTGCTATGTTTTGTAATTCTGCTTAAATTTAATTAAACTTGTGAAATAATGAACACCAAATTCGTGCATGTCCGCTTATTTTGAGTCACTTGTTGCCCAGTCTTTGTCCAGCCTTGAAGGGAGGACGGCGTATTGAATTGTATTTCAATATTCATATGGTTACCAAATACTTGAGCGTGGCTAGATCAAACGTTGGTGTTTAGTCTGCCTATGCCGGCGTTTGATGAAATGTTCTGTTTACATTCCCACAGTCAGGATTCCTTCGTTGTCTCTTTTGCTCCCCTCTTTCTTTGCACTCCTTTCATGGTCAAGACAAGAGACAAGCCACCTTTGAAATTTACACAAAGAGGTCCATATAGCGTTGGCTTAACACAGCAAAAAACACTAAAATAGCTTGTAGCAGACACACAGCAGAGAAAAATGTAGTTACTGAAATATACAGCTGCCGTGGCAATAAAAGATCGGAATTAAATCAGCATTAATAGTCATAGTAGTTTGCAACAGCATTTTTCAGTTGAAGTTGTATTAATAATGGTTATAGTCAAAATAAACGTTGTGCTTGTAGTAGTGTTGGGATATCAAGATTTCAAACTGGATTTAAAAACAAAGGAAAAAAAGGCTGTGTACTCAATACCAATTTTAACCACTGATACATTTCTGTTCTATTTACGGGATTTTTCCAGTACTGATACCTGCTCACATGTTTATCTAGTTTTGATAGTAGATTTTGTGGATAACCCCGTCTTGTAGTGTTTTTGTAGTGATGTCATGATACTAAAATTTTCCAACTCGATTTTGATACTAAGGAATAGACTGGATACACAATACTGATCCCGATACTACAGTGATAATAAAAAAACGCTCTTTATACAGACAATAGAATGTGATTTTCAATATTAAATGATAGTACTTTCTTTTATATTTCCACGTGGCCTTATATCTGTGTAATCCCTCAGTGGTCCAGGTAGGTTCCATAGTGGTCCATGGGCGTGTACTAGTCTATGTGTCTTATACTTGTTCTGATACAGCTCAAGATCATTCTAAAGATATTCAGGAACGGTTCATTTCTGTTCTTTTTTAGTATCAATACTTCAATGCTCAACTGAGAATCCAGCGTCGATACTAGTTTTTGTATTGATTTGATACTTCTGACAGCTCTACTCAATACCAATTTTAATACATCAACGATAACGCATTTCTGTCTTATTTATGGGATTTTTATTTCCAGCGCTGATACCCGTTCAAATGTTTATCTAGTTTTGAGACTGCATTTTATGGATAACCCTAAATTGTAGTGTTGGTAAGTAGACGTGAGCAGTAACTACTTGCACTCGAGAGAATTTGCAGTAATTTGGCAGCAACTTGAACTTCAGTACAAACTTGAGTACTTCCTCCCCTTCAGATGTATAGACAGACTTGAGTGTGGCCTGAATACAAGATGAGGGGGAAGGTTGTAAAGGTTTGAGCCAAAAATCTGACTGCGTTTCTCTTTCTCTCCACTGTAGCCGCCAAGCTCCAGTTTATGTTGGCACTGTTAGGTAATCCCAATTCAGACCATGTTCCTACTCTCTTACACACAATTATCTATAGTTTCTGACCCCCCACGTGCTGCTGGATTCAAGTTTAAAAAAAAAAAATCTTTTCAAAACGATTCGCAAATATGTCCAGAGACTACACATAAAGCTATTCCGTAGAGTCCTGTCATTTTTTAGTGGTGTGTGAATGTACATAGGGCTTCATGGTGTCTGCTGAGGTTCCTGGCACCGGTCCACACAAAACAAGGCAGTAGAAATAGATTGGTGTGAGACTGTACTCCCTTATGGACACTGGATACGGGCTGAACTGGTGCAGTCATGCGCAGAAACTTGTATTTTAAACAGTTATCTTTCCATCCATATATTCAAGGCAGTGATAGGTGATGGTTGGAAAGACTAAAATTCAGGTCAGATTATTGGTGGACACTGCCTTATATCTATCTGAAGGGAGGAGCTAACTCCACTGGAACTAACACACCTATTTGTATAGTTTCTGTTTGTTAGCTAGGTGGAAAAAGACTATGGTTATGCAGGTTACAGTATAAGTAGCTTAAATATTAGTGATGGTCATAGACTGTATAAAGAAGTGGACTAAGTGAGTGTGACGTCACCCATAGCGTTCAGCTCCAATGAAGCTCATCGAGGCTAGCAGTTAAAGGGGTGAATTTGGAGCCGAGTTCCACATTTGGAATTCTGAGTATCACGAGTAAGATAGCAACCAAAGAGCCAATCCGGAGCGAGGCTGCTGAAGGTAACGCCCCTTCCCGCCCGCACCACTGATTTAGCAGGGAGTGGGCACTTAGCCAACGCTGTCAATCAAACCTGTTGCTAACGCTAGCGGGAGCAACTTTGGAGAAAGAAGGCGCCTGATTTGTCTGTTATTATGTTCATATATTGATTCAGGGACACAATAACGAAATAAAAATACCAGGATCATGTAGAGCGGGTTAATACGAACATTGTAAGAGCAAAATGACGAGGCTCACTGCAGCAGTTACAGAAGGAAGGGTGACAATTGGAGCCAGAGTCAATGGAGCCGGAAGCGCGCCCATGATCACTTCCTATTTGGAATGCGGCGGCTAGTGCGTTAGCCATGTCCATGTATATATACAGTATAGAGTGATGGTACTACATAACACTACATAATCCAGTTTCAGCTGTTTTAACCTGAACTGCCAATACTTTTAACGATATTGATGTTTCTATAATGCATACATGACTAACAGCTTTCACTCTACAGGTGAATTAAATAATGATAATAGTAATAAGAAAGAAAGAAAGAAAGAAAAGAAAACTGCACATTAGTACATTAATCAGTAACTGTTCAGCTCAGTAGAATGAAAAAAACAAATTACAATCTTTTTGAATTTGCAACCCTACTATTAAAAATGTGGCAGCTTTAGTCATTTAATTTCAGGCAATTAACTTCAGTAATTACAGTGCATACTTAACATAGAGCATTGGAAGAATTTGGATCTTTTAAATAGGTTTGAAAAATCCCAGTGAAGCTTGCGTGCAAATGCAAAGTGTACAAAGACTTTCAGAAGTCACATTAAGGGAGCTGGTTAAGCTGTAGAGGCCTTAATATACTTACAGTCTTTTGAGTGATGCCAATCCAAGGAAAGCGCCGGGTTCAATGTGACTGATCATGTTACTCCGCAGGTCCCTGTCAGAAGAAAAGAAGAAAAAGTTTAGATCATGTGGGTTTAATAAGAAGGAAAATGTATTTATTTTTTGGAAATTTGAAAAGAAAAAGAAAAAATGGGAAAGACAAAAAAGAAGAAAAAAACCCCACAAAAAAAATACAAACTGCTCCCCACTGAAAATACTTGAACTCAAAAGTCACACTTTTAAGCATATTTCAAATAGAGATCGACGGATATGGGTTTTTTTCTATGGTCGATACCGATTTTTTACAATACAGGGTAACTGATGGCTGATAAGCTCTGCCGATATTTTTAGCCGATATGTTGGGCCCATTTTGCTTACGTTCCCCAAATGATGCAATGTAAATTCACTACAAACTCCCCCAAGCCCTTTTTTTTACTACAAACCTATAAGAGAGCTGTGTACTCTTGTTTAGTGCAACTGTCTCTTTCTATTTAAGTGTCAATATAAAGCTTTGTGTGTATTTTTTAGGCAGCAGATTGACCAAAACAAAATATTGGCCTGTGCTGGAGATTTAAGGCCGATAGCCGATATGCTAAAAAGTCCAAATACTGACCCGATATATCGGTCCATCTCTAATTTAAATACCAAATTTCAACCTTGTTTTCTGTACTAAAGTCTGTACTAATTTAGACAATATAATGCACTTTTAAACACAAAATATGCATGTATTTAATGGTGCCGTTTCTTTTGATAATTCTGAACTTTAAAGGTGCACTGCACAACTGTTCTGGTGGAGGGTCCACTACCTACTTGTCTCCATGGAGATGTTATTGCTTTGCCTGGAATGTTCCATGGTATGACATTAAACATATCCTTCTAGCATTTATTCATTACGGGTGTTTCCATTGCTCAAAAGTACAACAATTCCTTCTGTGAATAGGGGCGACTCTCCACAGATCTGAATTGTAATGTAGTGTAACCTGTGTAACCTGTTTAAACCTACCCTTAAAATCTATCACAAGGGAGACAAACAGGTTAATCTATACTGTGGAACATTCTAGACAAATCAATAACATTTCCATAGAGACAAGCAGGTGGTGGACCCTCCACTAGAAATGTTACGTAGTGCACCTTTAAGGAAATGTCCGATTCTGTCTGATTCTGTCTGATTTGTGTTTTGTTTTTTTTCTCAGTATACTGTTCAAGCGAGTATATATGTTCTGTTGACTTTTTGACTATTTTAAACTGCGCATTCCTTCACAAATGCACTGCATCAATACTTGCGGGTGACCTGTATTTTTATCATCAAGACTGTGATATTTTAGTTTCTGGTTACACCTCAATGATTTCACTATAATGTACTAAACCCCATTCTACAACCTACATGCACCCAAAACCAATTGAAAAAAAGTGGCCTTTGATATCTCGGCCTATTTGAAGAAGGATTTATGCACACACGCCCACACAGACACACAAACACGCCATCAGTCTCTCCCCGGAGGTTCAAAGGATCGCCGTCACCGGATTCCTGCGGTGCTCACCTGCGCTGGCACTGCCTAGTCACTCATTACACTACAGTTCAAGAGGCTTTCTACCAGCCACCTGAACCCACACAAAGCCTTCTGGGTAACTCTGTCTGTTTGATGTGGACGAGCTGTCATCTCAGTGTGGCTATAAAGAACGCAGGCAGAAAAATCTATAGCCGTTCGGAACATTTGATGTGCGAGACCAGATGAGAGAAAAATGAGAAGGCAGGGCGGAGAAAATTGTCCCTAAAAGATCTAGTGAGAGCTACTTTTGGAGTGTTTATTAGGAGCGCAAACATTTAGGTTGGAGCTCGTGGGGCTATTTTTATTCCCTCTGCCAATGAGGTTAGGTTTGTGCTGTTGTTTGTCTCAGGAATGGGGTATGACAGAAGTACAAGGGTCGTCTTGGTAGAGTTTGGTACGTCAAATGTTGGCTATAATGGCTCAATATTTAGGCTTGAATACACAAACTAACATGAAGTTTTAAACACAGACAATAATAGAGGATCATGTTTCTACAGCTCAGGTTTGCCTGCTTGCCTTAACTCTAAAATAGCGTGGCCAGCAGCTAAATATTTAAAATCTTTCTACATAACACCATGGCCTCTAATGGCCAATATGTGGTTCTGCTTGGACTACCCCAAGAAATAATGTTAGAAATGGTTTCTTCTCTTACAAATTATTCAACTATTTGTAACCATTTAGCTATTATACCTCTAGCTAGGCCTGTCACGATAATTACTATATTGACTTATAATAGTTGGGACAATTATTTTTGGGGGTCAATATTCCTGGGTACTTTTTTATTGCACTAGTGGGGAAATTTGTGTTATTTTTCTGTACTATGATGATAGTTCAGCTAAAAACTTTGGATGAATAACTTCTATAACACTTTTATAGATACAAACCAACTATAAAAATGTTTCATATGTTCAAATGTTTGTTTATTGCAGCTAACTTACTGTACATTTCCGTATTTTCTGGAGTATAAGTCGCACCGGAGTATAAGTCGCACCAGCCAAAAAATGCATAATAATGAAGAAAAAACATTTCACATATAAATTGCATCAGAGTATAAGTCGCACCCCTGGCAAAAATATGAAGAAAAGTGCGACTTATAGTCCGGAAAATACGGTACATATATATTTTGGGGGGAATAATCTTGCTTTAGGGTTATGGCGTCAGTAGAACAAATTAGTCTTAATATTATCGTTTATCGTCAATATTTACTTCAGCAATATATCGCACTTCAAAATGTGTTATCGTGAACCTAGACCGATAAAAAAATCAAGTCGTAATGATAGCAATGAATTGGATTTTGAGTATTATAGTATATAGATAATGATGACTTTGAAACTTTGCATTCATGGGAACGTAAGGAATTTTGACTGTTTTAAATGTTTAATTATTATTACTGGTTTGTGATTATTTTAAGAAGACATTGCTACTGATTAAATATTGTTTTTAGTGTTGCTTTTATATAAATAGGCTCTTTAATGTCTCCTCTACCTGCCTAAGGACTGCAGATGGAAAGTAGCTTGGAGCCAAATCTGGCGCATGGAATCTTCTCTCTTGAGGTAAATGTTTTCTGTGCACTGTCCTAGTTTTAAATAAATAAATAAAATTAAAAAATTTAAAAAATCTAAATTTACTTCTCTCCATTCTTATAGTGAGTTAAAAAAAAAAATCGAGTCATTCGTCATTCTTACTGTAAACACAATTAGATACAACTTACATGTGAACAGTTCCAAATATGGAGGTCAAGAACCAAAGTGATCCAATTCCCAAAATAGTTAACAACTTATCAGTTCAACTCCTGGGTATATTCTTGCAATTACAACCCTTCCTAACAAATTGCCCTATTCATTTGGACTTTGCATTCTTGAGAAAGCAGACACGACAGTCGTTATGCGTGCTCTGTTTTCCACAATAAGCATTCCAACACAGCAGTGGATTTAGTCAGGAATTAGCATGTGATAGTTGGCTAGCTTGGCT
>KN485215.1:13963-25393 GCA_000787095.1 Periophthalmodon schlosseri | reverse complement strand
GATAATGGGGATTCTGTGTGGCTTATTTCCAAGCAGGGACACCTTTGGCCCTTGACAAAACACAGCGGTCTCCACAGTTACTTTGCAATTTCACGCAGCGCTCTTGGATAGGCGTAATCGATTCTAGAGACCCCCTTCTCCGGCATGCACTCTCGGCCAGCTGCTGTCTCTGTGCCTGCATATAGGCAAGTCTAAATGAGGCAGTCTTTCTTTGTGGACTCGAAAAGGGAATGAGTGGTGAAAGCAACAGGAAGAGGGGGGTCGGAGCCAAGACGGAGAGCCGTGCATAGACTTGTGGAGAATTTTGGACTTTGCAGAAAGAGTTCTGTAGTGTGATTGAAGAAGGGGGAGGGGTGAGCAGGGACGTTTTGGGGAGGGTGAGGCACTAGCCCAAAAAACACAGGCTTGACACCTCTTGGCCCTGGTCTGGACTCATTACAATGACAAAGGCTGGCAGTCTAGCACAACCCAGCTTCTCTTGTAGGGCTGGAGAAGGAAGGGCCCATGGGGGAGTTTTTGGAGGTAAACTTGGTAGTAGCGGTGTAAAATACTTTTGCCCTTCACTTTGTAGAAGGATGAAAGCTTTCACTCATTTTCAGCACACTGTCTTATGTTCCTTGTGTCGACTTGTGAAGCGAGCAACACTGATATCTGACCCATTTTAGAAGTCTCTTTTACTCACTATAGGTCAGTATTCATAGAGAGTATAAATGAATAATAATAAAAATTTCCTAGCAATTCATTCAAACTGGGGATTTCCAATTGATCTGCCAAGAACAACAAAGATTGAGTTTTGCATGTTTGAAAAATCTATGTCACTTTTCATAATTCACCTTATAATTCTATTCCGTGGAGGAAAACAGGGAATTTGCCCGTAGAATTCCACACCGATGCAGTCATGCGTTAGCCTTGAGGAAAAGCTCCACCCTTAATGCTCTGGTTACTTTATCTGCTTGAATCCTTTGGGCCGGATAAATCATCCTGTGGCCCATGTGTGGAACCAATAAGCAACTTCTCACCAAGTCCGTGTCGGAAGGAAGTGCGCGCGATGACAACCCCAACCTCAAGCGGGTGTCATATTGAAATAACATGTTATACTAAAGCAGTGAGGTTGGGCCGCACCAATGCCTACACAGATAGTATCCCAGAATACTTTGCCGCGATTATGTCACCAGGCAGACAAACAAAATAACGCCTGAGGCTACACCTATAATTAGCCTGTTCCCGGTGCATCTTCAGTGCTCCTCCAGCTTGCTAAGTGAGGCCAAATACTATTAGGAAGTGTTTTGACCTAAATGTTCCACTGAGGAGGAGATAAACAGCCAGTACAAGAGACAAACTGCAATCATTTAAAAGGAGAGATAGATAGAGTAGTAGTTTAAACGAGTGGGAGAAGTCACAAAATTGTCTCACAGCGGAAGATGTATAGAGCCTGAATTTTCAGTGAGCCTGATGTTAAATCAATGGAGATTTTAAGATGCTAAATACTAAAGTTAGTGTTCATTCAAAAGTATTATGACATTAAATGTGATAACCGTCTTTAACAGTAGTGATCCACCATCCTTTTGGGTTGTTCCATGGCTCTTTTGTTTTTGCTATAATGCATGTCTGTGGATGTAATGAAAAGGTTTTGACGTTCGATCTCAAGCTCTATCGATAGGTTTCAGAATGATGAAAATTTAGAGCCACTGCCATAACGATTAACAATTTGAAACAAATAATATTTAATATTATATCTTTCAAATGGGAAAGGTCCTCAAAATGACAGGAGGCTCTTGATTTTACAAACCAGTCATGGATTACTGTATATCAAACATTGTGTGGTCAAATAAAGAAAATGAAATGGTAAACATGAGACAAATATATATAAAATGCAAAAATGAAATAAAAATTAAATAAATACTTACAGTTTTTCCAGTGTGGACAATCCGTAGAAAGAGCCATTTTTGAGTTCTTGAATCTTGTTGTTATTCAAAATTCTGTGAAAACAAAGCACAGAAAACGTATAAATCCACAAATCTTAGCAAGAGACAACAGACTGAATAGTATCTTGGGTTTTGGAAGTGGGACAGTGCAGATTATAACATTAGGTCTTTGTTTGGCTGCAGTTTGACAGATTTCAACGTGTCATGCCACAGAGAAGAGTAGGCCTGTCACCATAATTACTATATCGACTTATCGTTCAGTATATGTTAGATGGAACTATATTTTTGTGGGATAGCATGTATCGTGTGTAATTTTTTTGTGGAAAAATTTGTGACGTAGAAGTCTCAATTAATAACTTCTGTGACCCACTCCAAATGCAAGCAAAGTACTTAAGTGTTTCAACCTGTTATTTATTTATTCCAGCTCATGGTTTTAACAATATTGTAGATTTAGAATAGTTTTTGTGGTTTAAATCTGCTCTAGGGTTAATGTATCAGTGGCATAGATTAGTTTCAATATTATCGTTTATCGTCTATAATTTCTTCAAATATACATCACGCTTCAAATTGTGTTGTTATCGTGACAGGCCTAGGGAAGAGAAGAGTTGAAATTGAGCCAGTAATGACTTGGCCAGACTGTGCTGGGCACTCAACACCAGTTAGGATATTGTTCATATGGCTAACGGGTTTAAATGCTTGGTTGTAGTAAGAAGGAAACTCGAGTCCAAATTTGGCTATGTCCAAATCTGACTTTTAATGCTTGCTTGTTAAACCAAACCAAGGTTCATTATCGTCAGTGGGGTTGCACAATATCAGAAAAACGTGTGATAACAACTATGGACAACTGCAAAAACATAAAATCTACAAAAATATATTTAGAATCGACTATGCCCTGCACAGCTGTAGGAAATCCACACTACAGTTTAATCCCAGCAGGAAAAAACTCTTGTGACTTGTGGTTAGCATTTGTTGTTGGCCGGCAGCAAGGGGATGTGGTGGTGGGTGACATACATGCTGGTGGCACCCACAAACCAGGCCCACATTGGAGTCATTATGGGGTGTTGAGCAGTTCTTTATTACAGGGTTGGACAGCGGAGAATTGAAACTTGGCTCCCTGCTGCTCGGGGAGAGAGTGCACGCAAACAGTTCTGTGTGATGCAGGCACCACTTTGCACATTTCCATATGTTCGACCACGGCGATGTACCAGGCAGCGGATTCTATCACTGCCAGAAAATATATGGTTACAAATAGGGGATTTACACGGAAAATTATTTGGCTTGTCATGTTATAGTCTTGCTCAATCTTTCAAAAACAATACAGAAAAAAAGATTTATACTCAGGCCTGTGACAATAACACATTTTGAAGTTCGATATATTGCTGAAGTAAATATAGATGATAAATGATAACACTGAAACTAATTTACACCACTGACACAAAAACCCAAGAGAAGATTTAAACCACAAAAACTATTCTAAATGTACAATACTGTTAAAAAATTATGAGCTGCAATAAATAAACAGCAGAATGAAACACTTTAGTCATTAGTTTGCATCTGTAATGAGTCATAGAAGTTATTAATTCAATGTTTTATGGCTTAAATCTTATATAGCCAAAAAATAAGCAACAATTCTCCTATAATGCAAAGAAAATGTACACATGATCAATATAGACCCCAAAAATATATTGTTCCAGCTTGATATAGTAATTATCATGACAGGTCTATTTATACTAGACAACAGTCAAATACATTGGCCTACTTAATTATAGAAAGTGCAAAATTGATAATAAATGCTTAATTTAAACCATGAAAAACCCACATCTAACCATGTAATGTTCCCATGGAGACTCATAAGTAGGCTATGCATCTCTAAATAAATGCTACTGAGGTAAGGCAGTCACAGTCCTGTCCATCATGGTTCAACATTGAGTGAATGTGATCAACAAGTGCACGGTGCATGGCTTAACTTGTGACTCTGAAAGCCATAAAATTAAATGTGTCTAATGGCATTCTCCAGGGAGTCATGAGTTCTCGACCTCTTTTCAAACCTCATTTCAAACTTCATTGCATTCTTCAACTTCCTTCCTTTCCCAAGATCCTTCAGTGACGCTGAGAATTTACATCTCCCCAGTTTAAGTTGCTTCTTTTGTCCATTTCCCACCATCTTAAGTCATAACTGTTTTCATGCAGATGCCCTTCTTCTAATCTAATATTTCAAGATATGTTGTTCTACCAAATGGAAGGAGGTTGAAGAATGCAGGAAACTTTGAAGAAGAGACCTCAAGTAAGTTATTTTCTGCTTGCATCTTTAAATTGCTTTGTTTGCATCACAGCAAGATGTGGAAAAAATGTTTTGAAAATGTGTGTGGTCAGAGAATTTTATTTGAATTGTGCCATTAATGTGTGAAAACTATATAAGGACATAGGCCTGTCACGATAACACATTTTAAAGCACGATATATCGCTACAGAGACATTTTGTGATTAATGATAATATTGAAACTACTTTAAGACACTAATTATGATTTAAATAAAGCAGGATAATCCCAGTAAACCCTTTTTAATAGACGGCATCATTAAAAGCCATGAGATGCAACAAATAAATAGCAGAATTAACCAATAATTAGCCAAAGAAGTGACTTACTCAACCTTTTCCAGCTCAAATGTCATTGCATTACAACAAAAATAACAAAAATCTCCCCACTTTTGCAAAGACGATAGAAAGATGAAGATGTAGTGCCCCATGATAAATACTGAGCCCCAAAATATATTGTTTCAGCTTTTGTATATTGAACGATAAGTCGATATAATAATTATTGTGACAGGTCTACAAGGTCAACATGATGGTGAGAATTTACACCTCCCCAGTTTCTGTTGCTTCTTTTGTCCATTTCCCACCATCTTAAGTCCTAGCTGTTTTCATACAGATGCCCTTCTTGTAAATAATTTGTAATCTAATATATTTCAAGATGGGATCAATATGGTCTGAGTTCTTCCACTGTAAACAAATCCTTCAATCGCAAATCCTCCCAAATATGGAAATACTTATTCGATGAAATTCAGTTTGAGACCATTACAAATTCACCTCCTCCCCTCTGGACATTTGTATTCTACTTCCCCTGTCTGTCATCTCCAACCCAAATGAGCGCGTCCACAGAATGTCTTGGGGCTACCCCTGAATAGGCTGGGGAAGAAGGGGGTAGCCAGGGCTTATCTTGATGCATAGATAAGAGCTGTTTGAGTTCAGGCCAGGAGCGAGCTGCGGGGGAATCCTACTGTATATCCTGTCTCCTGATACACAAGCCATAAATCTCTCAGACGTTTATGGAAAAGCTCCAGGTAAAACCGGAATATCTACTTGCAGCCGAAGCAAATATGAAATGCAATGGCCTAGATTTCCTGTAGCTTGAAGAAGTCAGGGAATTTGACACAATGGTTCGTTTTCAGTGGATGCCTCTAGCAAGTAATAGTTAGAGGTGAACTGCATGACCTGCTAGACCAAATATCCAGGCAGACTTTCAACACATTTTCCCATTTTTGCCATTAGCATGAGCTCATTTTTGCTCATCAGAGAAATGTCTTAAGACCAAAGTTGTATAATAAACTATAGGTTGCAAGCATCAACTTTGCCAAATATTTGTATGATGCAAACTCTATTGGGGAACTACTTTGGATATTTTTGGTGACATAAGTAGCCATTAAGGATGGGACCAGATCTCGTGGCACAAGATCTTTCACAAGATCAATCTTTTCACAAGATTGTGCACACATGAGGAAAATTATTTTTTACATTTTTTATTTGTGTGTACATTTGGATAGGACAAAAAGTGCTAAGCGTACGGGAGTTACACCTCCTTGAGAAGCTGTAGTTCCAAAAAACAGCGCTAATGACAACAAAAGTATTACGTAAATTGTCCAATCCAGTTCACAAATTTGGCCTAACTATTTTTTATGTATCTTATTTATTACAAATTTTTCAAAATCTCATCTTGTCTCGTTCTCATGGACCCAATCTTGTGTCTCATCCCATCCCTAGTAAGCCACCATAGCCACCAAAATATCACATACTTTGATAACAGAATCTACTATGTGGATCAGAGCCTAACATCTGCATAATTTGGTTCTTCGAGTGCAAAGTCTTGCACCATGGAACGCTGTACAGGTGTTCTCACTAAATGCCAAACTAGTTCCTCAAGTGCGATAAAAACAGATGAGAAACATTTCACTACTCAACCACATTACACTGTCTTACCTCATGTCTCCAAAACTAAACTATATGTCTGGGATTAAGCAGGACTCAGGGGGGCACAGCGCAACCCCGACAGGTCTGCTAAATTAAAGGCTGTGAACTGACTCATTCTACATCTGCCGGGGGCTTGCCTTTTGGGATGCTGCCCTGTTCCGCAAACACTGCCAAACTACTCTGAAAAGCGCAGAGGCATTCCTTTTAGAGCCACGGTTTGGGAAGCAGCAAAAACAAATCCTCTTGTGGACATGCATGACAGCAGGCACCTGTGTTTTCCTTGTAGGAGTCTTTCAGAGACGACACTTGCAGGTCAGGGAAAGTAAACAAATGAGATTATTGTCATTCCTCAAGGATTTAATGCCATCTGAAAATGTTTGCGTGGTTTGAGTGAATAAAAAAAGCCTCGCACTGATATTACTCGGTTGTGGTAGACTAGTTCTGTAGCCACGGCTGTCCTGGGGTAGATTGAAGAGAGGCTGCCAATCTGCGCCATCAGACCCTCCAACCACCACCAATAACTCACGCACACACTTTCATACTAGGAAAGGCGAGTGAAGTGTCTTGCAGAAGGACACAGTGACAGAAGTTAATCCAAATGGGAATCGATCTAACCTTCAGGATGGTGGGCCAGCGCTCCAACTACTGAGCCCCTGCCAGCCCCAAATTGGACAGCACTGGGGCTGAGTGGTTTCTGTTTCATAGCAAGAAGGTCTCAGGTTATGTGTGGAGTTTGCATGTTCTCCCTCCTGTGCCAGGGTGGGTTGCCAGGGTGGGTTTCCATCAACCAAAAACAAGCACAGCAGGCTAATCCTCCAGCTGTTTCCTGACCATGAACCTAATGAACGTAGCTTATGATCTGGAGATGGGTCCCCACCCGCTGCACTGTGGTTGGCCATCGCATCTGACAGGTTGACCTAGCATCATTAAACATTAGGAAAAGAAAACTAGAACCAGATGCACGCCAAAATCGTGCTGTTTAACCCATTGTCTAATTATTAAAATATATTATCTGACAAACCATTCAAAGCATTAAATTATTATTCTTGCTAGAGATAATAAAAAGTTCCGGATTCCATTTACACCCCAATGTGTCACTAAAGTAAACATGAGTTTCCTTGAGTGCGGGAAAGGAAATCCCTGCTTTCTCTGAGATTAAACCTGCGTCATTTTCTCAGAGGCCAAACCAGGTGCTCTTGTCTGCACCGTCCAAACCAGGTGCTCCCACTGAACACTACCTGATTACACCAAACAAACGCTGAAGGAAACATGAGCCCGGGAGGACAAAAGGCTTAACTACAGTCAGTTCCTGTCTGTACGGTAACGTGGAGGGGGACTTGAACAGGTAAATAGAAATAAACTTGCAACACGACCCGCAGTGACATAGATCACGGGTTGATTTTGATGATGTATAAAATTCCACTACCACTTGTTCCTTTACTGTTGGACAACATTTAAAACTTTCAGGATCCAATTAAAATTCGACAATTGCTTTTTCACTTTAAAGTTTAAGCTAACAAACCACACTGAAAACATAACATCGTAGTTCTAAATAGAAATGCCATCAAGGTTAATGCGAGGACTCAAGTTTAGCCAGCTCCTACAGTGGGAGGCCAGGGGCAGCTGTAAACACATTTGTGTCATTTCCTCTCAGATTACTAAGGCATGCAGTATCTTTAGGGAAGAACAAATGCAGGGAATGCACTCCATTCTCTGCTGCTTGGTCAAACAAGACGTACATTCAACGTTTTGCAAAATTATAGCCACTCTTCTGTGTAATTGCTCAAGATGAGGCATGATGAAACTTAGGATGAACCAATATTGGGTCCAAGAAAATGGAGATTTGCGGTTATGCTTCATATCTGGCAACAAGAAAGCGAATTATCCTAGTGGTTCAGTAAGTTCGGCAAATGGGAGTATTTTTCAACACACGGCTCTTGTTCATGGACTAGTTCCATTTGGAAATGAACCGAAGGTAGAAGAGCAAAACAAATGGATCTATTTAGAAAACCTAACCTGATAAAATGCTGTTCAAATGTTACAATCAATAAATGCATCATAGTAGTTACTGGAATTATTTTCCAGTGTACAAAACTGCTCACAAGTGTAACAATTCAAAAGGTTTGCTACAAGCTATTTAATTAAATCCATTTGCATTAATTTTACCCCTTGTACACTAACCTTGCATAAGCATTTCACAATGGTAAAAAAAAAAAAACAAGTAATAATTTGCTCTCAGTGCATTTTAGAGAGCCATTTGTTTAGGCCTGCCACGATAACACATTTTGAAGCACGTACTGTAACATTAAAAGGCCTGAGCAGCAACAAATAGTGAAATTAACCAATGATTAGTCATAGAAGTTACTTTTTCAACCCTCTGCAGCTCAAATCTTTTTGTGTTACATCAAAAATTTAAAAAATGCCCTACTATTGTAAAGAAAATGTAGTTGAAATAGTAATTATCATGACAGGGCGACATTTGATTGTATTTCTCAATGACCCAAACTTTGACCACCATGTTCTAGTTCAGGGAGGTCCAGACCATTGTCGATCCAGCTCCAGAGCAGGAGGACGTCATAAAACTCTGCCTCCTGAGGGATTTTACAGGCTGTAAATTAACACCAAAACTGTCCCAGCAACATAAAGTGCTGTTCCATTGCTATTCGTGTCCACGGGGAAAGTGAGGGGCCCAGTGATTGAGGGTGGCTGCCTCTTTATCCCACAATAGATAAAGGCCAAGGTGGAGGCAGAGGAATCCTAAAGAGTCTTTTTCTCTATAATTACATCATCTTAAGTCTGGGGGGACCTCCACACAACAAAGACTGCGAAAAACACAGGGAACTGGATCAATTTTAAATCCATCACTGTCAGAGAGGCTCAGAGGGACAAAAGATTTAGGTTTAAAAAAGTGCCTTCAGTTCAATAAGTTAAACCACTTCCAGTCTTATTCTTAGTCCTCCACCAGTGTCCTTTGGTTACTTTTGTTGGGCATTTTTCTGTAACTTTTTAGTAGCCGACTTCAAACTGACATGGTAGGTGGTCTTGAGACGTTTGGCTACAAGAACAAAAACCTTCCAAAAGTGGGCAATTGTACAACTTGTTTCTAAGTGGGTCAGATTTCGGCAAGTGTACAAAATACCAAAATATCTAGTTATGTGTGAAGCCTACCACAACAGGAAGGATACGGTTACACAGGGTCTACATTTACAGTGTTCCAGTGTGCAGCTGTGGAGGGATGATGGATGGCTGTCAAGGCACTGACACAAGTTTAGCTTTGGGATGAACACGAATGTCAAACTATGTGTAATACAGGTATGTGTATAATTTGATGGATAATGCAATTTTTTCCCAGGACCAGTGATGGAAGGTAAAGAAGTACAAGAAGTACTGTACTTAAATAGGATTTTTAGGTATCTGTACTTTACTTAAGTCAATTTTACAGTGGATACTTTTTACTTTTATTCCCTATATTTGAGAGCAGGTATCTGTACTTTCTCCTCCACTACATTTTTCACCTGGACTGTAAAGTAAAAAGTACTTTTCATATGATTTGAGTGGTTATTTTTACCATGTCCGTGGTAACATCCTGACTAAAGTTTTCGAGTTCAAGTTTCGGCTTTGAGCAAACAAAAATAAATACAAAAAAAAATGGATTCGTATTGCTACTGTGACCAAAATATTTATCTTTTTTTTTTTTTAATCAATATCACTACATTTACACTTTAACAAATTAACAACACTTGTGTGAAATACTTTTACTTTTTACTCTTAAAGTACATTTTTAAACGAGTGCTTAAACACTTTTACTTAAGTAGATTTTTTCATGTGATACTTTTACTTGAGAAACTTTTTACCTGCATCTGTACTTCTATTTAAGTAACAAAACTGAGTACTTCACCCACCACTGTACAGAACTATTTAATATGCAATGTAATCCTGGTATGTAATGTAGCCTATGGACTAATGTAATAGTGAACTGCAGAAAATGGTAGGTAAATGTATTTTAGAAGGTGATTACTGATTGAGATGTGTGGTCGTTTTTTGTTTTTTTTTTTGGAATAATCAGGTGCTGAATAGGCTTGTCAGGGTAATTACCATATCAACTTATCACTCAACATATGAAAGTTGGAACAATATATCATGGGCTTCAATTTATCGTGAGAACTTTTCCTTTGCAAAAGTGGGAGATTTGGGGTATTTTTGTCGTAATACGATGGAATTTGAGTTGTAGAGGGGTGAATAAGTCTCTTTTATATCTAACTATTGGTACGTTCTGCTATTTACTTGTTGCAGCTCATGTCTTTTAGTGAAACAGTCTATTTAAAAATGGTTTACTGGGATTATCTTGCGTTATTATTTATTTAATTAGTGGGATAAAGTAGTTCCAATCATATGCTGAAGGTATCTTTTCATGAGGTCAGTGTCTCAGTACATTGTCCCTTCAAATAAAGACTAAACTAAACAGGAGAGAGTCAAAAAGGGGGAGGATGATTGTGCTTAGAAAAACTTTGTGAAAAAACAGCAGTGGCAGTGGTTGATTTTGTGCGGGCTGCCAAAGTAGTAAAAGTAAACCCCTTGAGCTCATACTCACAATGTGACTGTCCTGTTGGGTAACGACTCCGGCGGTAACACTTGATGCAGCTCCATGTTGCTGCACACCACTTTCCGGTCAGACGGGAGGCTCTTCCCACTGCTCTTGGACCGTTCATCATATGATTTACAATCAGATGATAGAGCCGAGTCACCGGCGCCAACCAGCAGCAAGCCCGCAAACAACTGCCAGACAACCGCTCTCATTTTCACACGTGATAACAAACAATAGGCAGCATTTAGAGACATTGACACTAAACGAAGCTAGTGGTTAGCTTTGGCACCGTGGCTTTGTTAGATAAACGTGTCCATAAAGGTAGGCTCCAACACAAAAACAAACAAGATCATTCCCGGTGTCTTCGTCCTCCATTCTCGCCCGGCTCTGACCACACTCATGCTAGTCTCTGTTCGCTAAAAGCATCTACTGAGAATCGTTTTTTCTGTGTTTGGGCACTGGTGCAGTTGGTTTTAGTGATCCACAGAAAGCCGAGCGCAGTTCAGGTCTGAATCAAGTTGTCCAGTTGTTGAGAGAGCTTCTTTGTTGGGAATAGCGCGGTGGCTCCAGATCCCTCTCGTTTCTTTTACAAAACGCGTTTGCAGTCCGAAGTGTTTGCAAAAAAAATTGTGTACTCGTACGTAGCATTTTAAAGACACATTTTCTTTCTCCTGCACT
>KN485215.1:0-13893 GCA_000787095.1 Periophthalmodon schlosseri | reverse complement strand
ACATTCCAGGCAACTAAACAGGAAATTACTCCAGATCTGGAAGACGGGACGCAGTCGCACAAACTACACGGGAAACTTAGTGAAGTGCTACGGCTAAACAAATCCAAAGTTGACGTTTTACGCTCATTTTCCCAAAAATCCATTAGCTCCTCTGTGTTCATTGAGTTGTCCTCTTCCAATGGTCCTGCCCAGTCCTGCCCTATGGTCCTCGGAAGCAACTCTCCCCCCAGTTGTTTTAACAAAGTCCACATTCTTCAAAATCCACTTCCGCTTTGCCTTTAAGAATAAAAGCTCAGACCCGTAACTTTTGCCGCATTTTGGAAACTCTAACAGCATTTGAAGTACGGTTATCTAAATATGTACAGAATAGACAGCACATCAATATCACGCTGTTTATGTCAGTATATAATATATTAATTTTGAACAATTTTCCAAACAACGGGAACTTTACTTAATTCCACTTCCTGTTTTGATCATCATGTGGTACCATGTGTAGTACTTTATGAAGCCTAAATGGCCGGGGTTGTACAACTGTTTGACTACAAATCCACAACATATTGAGTCGACAGAATAAACTGTAGGCTTCAGTATGTTTCCTCGTGACTTTGCGTGGGGAGCAGCAACCGCAGCGTATCAGATTGAAGGTGTGTAAATAAAACTCTTGCAACTCTTGTGCGACACCAAATGTAGTTTACTTAACCTTTGTATGTTTAATTAGCTGTAGGCCTTTGGTTCTAAAGAGGGTATTAAGTAGTAGCTTAGTTGCACAAGCAGCGTTACAAATAATACACGTGAAATAAATAACACAATGAGTAGGTTACATTCCACACAAAGCAATCACATCTCCATGGAGACAAGCAGGTGGCGACCCTCCATCAGAAAAGTTACATAATGCAGCTTTAAAGGTCCTATATTACACCAAACTGACTCGACATTATAACTGCGCTTTAAACCATGTTATGTAATGCCGTTACCTCATCAAAAACACACCTGGAGTTGTGTTTTGTTTCATTCACACATCTCTGAGTAACCCTTTATTAATAGTCTCTCTACATCTCCAAAGCTCAAATTGCTCTGTTCCACCTTGTGATGTCATGTAATGGTAGTTTTCAAGTTAACAGCTACCATTTACATTTAGTTCAGTAAAGATAGGCAATTCCAGGGCTGATTACAAATAGTACACATGAAATAAATAACATAGTGAGTTGGCCTAAATTCCATATACGTCACTATTTACTTCTAATTCTACTTTAGAAACAATATCACTAGAGCACTAGTATTCACTCTCATCTGCCTCCATTTTTTCCCCCTTTTATCATTTGCACTCCCCTTGTCTAATCTCATGTCTTCATCCATAAATCTCCTCTTTTGTCTTTCACTGTATCTAGCACCAACAGCCTCTCAAACATTCAAACAACGTGTCTTGCTCTAGGACACAATGGCAATTTGACTTAAGTGGGGTTCAACTGCCAACTGCCAACCTTCTGGCTATAAGGCAACCACGCTACCACCTGGGCCTGTCTGTCTCTGGAAAACTGGAAAAGGTTGCATGCAATCTTCTTAACTGCAGTGCAAAGTCAATTAATTTACTCCCGGGACTCATTTAAAAGTCCCAAATGTAAGCTTGATTTCTCTTTGTAATTATCTTCCTCAATGAAACAATTTGCGTGTGTTAAGGTGGCTGGCAGGCAGATGGCAGGGGAGCGAGTATCTGGGACACGTTTAGTCATGGGACGGGCAGAGTGTTTGGGGATCACAATGGAGATGTGGCCTGCAACAGCTACGAGCTCTGGGAGGAGGACCTCAAATGTGTCCTACAGCTTGGACTGACTCATTATCGCTTGTCCATCTCGTGGGGTCGTCTCCTGCCCGATGGGACCAGGCAGCATGTCAATCAGAAAGGTATTCTCAAGTTTTGTCATTCATTTCTGTGGTTTTGTCATTTTGTGCTGTGTCTGTATAATTCTTCAGTGGTGGAAGAAGTACTCAATTTTTGTTACTTAAGTCAAAGTACAGATACCAGAGCCAAAAAAGTACTCAACTAAAAGTAAAAATATCACATGAAAAAATCTACTTAAGTAAAAGTATTGAAGTACCCATTTAAAAATGTACTTGAAGTGTAAAAACTGGAATTATTTCATGCAGATTTAGCTAATAAAGCTTCAGATCAATGTATTGTTTTTGATAAAGATTTGTGCTTAATTTTGTTCAGCAGTTTCTGTTGAATTGAATCTCTTTTTCCTAGCTGTTTTTATTTGTATATTTTGTTTGCTCAAACTACAAATGTGTTAAAAATAAAACCCTCACACTTTTCAGCAGGTCTCACACTATAATAAAAAAAGCCTTATTACTTTTTTGTTCAGTTCAAAAATGTAGTGGAGATAAAAGTACAGCTACCTTCTCTCAAACGTAGTGAAGTAAAAGTAAAAAGTATCCACTTTAAAATCTATTTAAGCAAAGTACAGATACCTAAAATGTTTACTTAAGCACTGTACTTTTTTACTCGTACTTCATTATGTTTCACCACTGTAATTCTTGGCAGGAATGGAATGCCATCTACTAGTGTTGTAAATTGTAAATACTGAAAACATGTTGTTTTCCTGTAATAATGGTGAAAAGGGAACAGCACTTTCTCTATTAAGATTTGGCCCAAAGATAGTAATAATTTCACATTGTATTACTAAAGAGAAAAAAGTACTATAACTACACAGTATTACAGTATGAATCTTAGAATGTAGTTAAAAGATATTTCACAGTTCTCTCATTTCACATGTACCTGATACTTAAACCTCAATACACATTTTTTATCTGGATACTAACTGGTCAATATCGCCCACCCCTAGTCCAGGTACATCATTCTACTTTGCATATTTTCACTTTTACATAACATTCTTAAATCAACTTATAGGTGCAGTGTGCAATTTTACTGCCATTTTGTGGAACATTCCACGCAAAGCAACAACATCTCCATGGAGACAAGCAGATGGCGAACCCTCCATCAGAAAAGTTAAATAATTCACCTTTAAAGATCCTAGATTACACCAAACTGACTCTTGTGAGCTTTAAACCATGTTATAATGCCGTTAACTCCTCAAAAACATGGAGTTGTGTTTTGTTTCATTCACACATGTTTGAGTAACCCTTTATTATTAGTCTGTGTACAACTCCAAAGCTCAAAACGCTCTGTTCCACCTTATGATGTCATGTAGTGGTAGTTTTCAAGTTAACAGCTCCTTTTACTTTTAGTTCAGTTGAGATTGGCAATTCCAGGCATGCCAGCATCAAAATGATTCTAGTGAAGGTGTATGGAGTTTAAAAACACAGTGGAGCACTTCCTGTATTACCACATGACATCACAAGGTGGAGTGTTTTCTGTTTGAGAGAAGAACTCAGCCTAAATATGCAGGGTTTGTGTGTTAAACATGTGCGAATGAAACAAAACACATCCAGGTATGTTTGCGATGAGGAAACAACATTATAACATAGATCAGACAGTGTAATATGGGCTCTTTAAACTTGACCTTTTGCAATGTCAGCCTTATATTTTTCATATAATAAACATAATCAATTTCTTATCTGTCTCTAGGCGTGCAGTACTACAACAAGGTCATAGACGATTTACTGGCTGCTCACGTGACACCAATGGTTACTCTTTACCACTTCGACCTGCCTCAAGCTCTACAAGATCAAGGAGGCTGGAAATCACCAAATATTGCTTCACTTTTCAACAGCTACGCCCACTTCTGCTTCCAGACATTTGGCGATCGTGTCAAACTTTGGATCACAATCAATGAACCATACGTGTGTGCCAAACTTGGTCACGAAGATGGTATTCACGCCCCAGGATTGAAAGAACCCGGGATAGCCGCTTATCTAGTGGGCCACAACATGCTAAGGGCCCACGCTTTGGCTTGGCACAGCTATGACAAGATCTTCAGGCCAAAGCAGAGCGGATTGGTGTCTCTTGCTCTCAATAGTGATTGGTTAGAGCCATTAGATCCGGATTGTGTAGAGGATATCGCCGCTACACAACGCCATATTGCTTTTACGCTCGGCTGGTTCGCATGGCCTGTCTTTGTGACCGGGGACTATCCAGAAGTAATGAGAACTTTTATTGAAGCTAACAGCCAAAAATACGGTTACACTGGTGAATCGCGACTTCCATTTTTCTCAAAAGACGAACCTGCAATTCTGGGGACGGCTGATTTTTTTGCTCTTAACTTTTACACGTCACGTAAAGTTACATCAGCGGGTGCTCATTTTGATAGACTGAGTATGAAAAGTGACCAAAATGTACAGGAGGTGTTGGATCCATCATGGCCGATCTCAGGGGTGTCCTGGCTTGCAGTGGTGCCTGATGGGTTAAGGAAACTTCTCAGCTACATCAAGGTGAACACTATACTTCAATGTTGAACAGTCTTTAGGCCATTGAAAAGTACTTGATATCTGAGTTAGAGTATTTCCAAAACAGCAGCTTGTGGCACATTGCAAACTGGTTAAAATGACTGGAATTCAGGATCTTAATTTGAGTGGTTTTGAACTGGTTTGATTTAACTGCTTATTGCTTAATATATTTCACTGGTTTCAAAACATTTTGACAAGATAATTAGGTTTGAATTAAGGAAATAAATCTGCCAATGATTTAAGTAAAATGTCTCAACCCATTGGTAAATTGTTAGCTTGTAATACGAAGAAATGTAATGAAATAAGGCAGAAACATCTTGAAGTAAAAGAAGCTTACTCAATTAAATAACTACAACTTAATCAGTTTGAACTACAAATGAAATAAGAACAAATATCCTGAATGTAAGACACTTTTAACTAATTTAAAACCTATTTTTGCAGTGTATTTCGGGTCTACAAGGATCAGTATTTATCAAATGGCTCAAAAAGGTTCTTTTAAAATACAGACATTGTAGCATGTTATAAATAGTAAATGGTCACATTTTTATATAGGGCTTTTCCACCTTCGAGGCACTCAGAGCGCTGTATATCAAGAAACCACTCACCCGTTCACTCACATTAAGTGTCTTTCTCTAGGACACAACGACAGCATTCATCTATGGGAGCTGGAATCGCACTGCCAACCTGTGGGTCAGTGGATCTGACCGCTTTACCAATGATGTTTATGTCGCAAGCGGGATCAGTGAACAAACACTCTACCAGCGGAGCTACTGTCACCCAGTGTTGTAATGTTCTGCCTGATTGTGTTGTACAGATAGTTCCAAACTGCCTAAAACAAAATGTCAACCCAAAACCACTTTATTTGACAAATTCGTTCAGTTTAAAAGTCGCTCTCTCACCCACAGTTAAACTACATTGATCGATAGGAAGATGCATAGCCTTCAGCTAAATGAGCAAAACACCTGACATTTGTTTAGCATCTCGCATTGATTTTGTATGCGGCAAACACCTTTTTAACACCCCCAGAAACACACTGATGCTTCATTAGTGCTGTCACATTGAATGAAATAGTTACTTTGCTGAAAAGTGTTTTGCAAACGACCAATTTCCTGCTGTTGTGCCTTGTCACAGCCCATTACCTCGAGCTCGCCACCGTTGAATCGGAGCTAAATGGCACACTGTAGACCAATCTTTCTTTCCGTAGGAGGTGGCAGGTGAGGTGATATGCCTTGTTTGTTGATAACATTTGTCCCACTGATTTATTTTCAGAAAAACTTTGGTGATCCGGCCATCTACATTACGGAAAACGGGTTCGCTCAGGTGGGGTCGTTACAGATGGAGGACGTTCAGCGGGCCGACTTTTACAAGCAAACCATCAGCGAGGTGGCAAGAGGTAAAGAAATTTAATCAGTGCCCAATCAGAGTTATGAAAACAAGCTTATGGTGAGTTAGAGCACAGCCATTGAAGAAAAAATAGATCAACATGTGACCTGCTTCATTACTACCTGGGAAATATATTAGGACTGCAACAACTTATCAAATGAATTGTTTACTGAAATTATCATTAGCAAATGTATCTACTGATTAGTTGTTATCCACACGATGAACAATTTCTAAAGCAAGCTATGTGCTGAATGCAAGGGTTTTATTAGCTAATACCAGTGGTGGAAGAAGTACTCAATTTTGTTACTTAAGTAAAAGTACAGATACCAGAGCAAAAAAATACTAAAGTAAAAGTATCACATGAAACATCTTCTTAAGAAAAAGTATTAAAGTGCCCATTTTAAAAAGAGTAAAAAGTAAAAGTAGTTTTCCTAACTGTTTTTATTTGTATATTTTTGTTTTCTCAAACTACGAACATGTTAAAGATAAGATTCTCAGCCTTTTCAGCAGGTCTCACACTATAATAATAAAAAAACTTTTACTTTTCAATCCAGTTCAAAAATGTAGTGAAGTCAAATTAAAACATATGAACTTTAAAACTGACTGTTTTCTGTAAAGTTCAGATAACTAAAATTTGTACTTAACTCTACTACTTTTACTTTTCTACGTTTCACCACTGCCTACAACAATTTAGTCAAAACAGCAGTACATATTAGATACCATGTCTGCAATATTCTACACAAGACGTCATCACATTAATAATAAAATGATTATTTTTCTTTTAGCCATCACAGAAGATCGGGTCAATGTCCGTGGATATTTTGCCTGGTCGCTAATGGACAACTTCGAATGGGCCGACGGGTACAGTGCAAGATTTGGACTGTTTCACGTTGACTTTTCAGATGAGAAGCGCACACGTACCATTTACCACTCTGGGAAGGAATACGCAAAACTTATTAAAAGGTATAGCTCTTGACATGTTGATCTACTTGCATATTTCCAAATCAACACATAGATAAATGTTATTATACTCAGGGTGCATAGAAATATTGAGTTAGCGTTACTTTTTGAGGTTTCCTTCCCAAACTCCAGCAGTGTATCTAAGGACAGGGATAAACTTGAGTTCCACTAAATAGAAGTAAAATTAGTATTCTAGCCTGCACGATTCTTAGCGAGTTTTCCCTGGAGATTTATAGAGTGGGGCTCCTCACTCATATGCCCAAAGTAGTTGTAATGCTTCCAGATCAGGCAGCAGCAGCAGCGAGTTAACTGTGTGCATGTGAAATGGGTGCTAATTTGTTGAGCATATCTGAAAATAAAGCCAATTTTCAACCTGTTCTATTTTCAGCTGTAATAATTTCATTCCGAAGGTGCGCCGCATCTTTTTCACGACTTGCTTGTCTCCATAGAGATGTTATTGCTTTGCCTGGAATGTTCCACAGTATGGTATTAAACTTATCTAGCTTTTTTTTTTTTCCAATTATAGATGTTTTTAATTGCAAAAAAACTACCTTAACAACTTGCATTCTTACTGTGGGCGGGCTCGCCTCCACAGATCTGACCTGCAGCTTGGCCTAATATTGGCATGGTGAGGCCTGCTCGTCTCCATAGAGATAGTAAGTTTATTGCCATACTGTGGAACATCCAAGGCAGCGCAATGTTATCTTAATGGAGACAAGCAGTTAGTGATCCATCCTCCAGAAAAGTTGCATAGTGGACCTTTTAAGTTGGAATACATTATTTTTAAATAGATTTCATCATGGAATTCACAAAGCAATATTGAGTTAGCTTTGAATAAATAATGAATAATTAAAAAAAAAAAATACTGTCATACCGTCAAAAAGAGGAGACCCACTTAGTTTTCAGTGGATAAATATAGGCTACAAAACCCTTTGGTAAAACTACTTGAGAAAAAAAATAATAACAAAACACAAATTGGGGAAAGTCATCTTAACACCAGACATTGAAAAGCACATTTTGTAGATGGCAAAAATATGAGGGGCAGAAAGCAACAGATGCCCCGCCACAGGAAGACGAGCTAATGCCATTTGTGTGACTTGGACAGCTGTGCAAACGGCTATTTGGAGAAAAGAGGCCAATGAGTGAGCAGCCACCCTAGAGCTACATTTAAAGTAAGATTAGTTTGTTTTGCTACGCTGCAAACATCTGGAAAATATTTAACAAAATCTAAAACATTAAAAAAGGCCAATAACAAAACTAAACATCACATTTCTTGTACACCAGATGGGATGGGCTGAAACATGGATGAATAGACACTGTTCAGAGTTGGCCTACACTGTCATCTTGTGGTGCAATTGAGAACTACACCCAACACCACTGTACAGCTTCTGTTAATGTGTTGCAAAATGATGTGCTGCTTTGATTCCTAAATGCCTCCTATTGGTGGCACAAGCCTAACCACGATTCATCACAGATTTAGCACAATTAATATTTATGCTGAGATGTGAAGGCAAATGTCATTTATATTGGCTGCTTGGAGACTTTGTTTGCATTTATAAGCACAGTGTATGGTGCCATCCAGTTGGCTGTGCATAGTGTTTTCAACAGATGTGAGTAATACCCTCGCGGCCCTCCTCCATCTATGTCACGCCGGGTGAGATTCCCCTTTGTCTTATGATGAATAACAAGCTTTTGTGCAACCATGAATAATGCCACTGCCTTTTGCGTTCTTCTCTGGGCCGCTCGGAGCGCAAAGCTGAACCACATTTCATACTTTTGCAGCCCTAATGAAGTTGATCTAATATCTCGGCTTCTGACACGGTGGCTAGTGACAAATCGCAAACCATTAAACACTTACTAAAGTCGTACAACAAGCAGTTTGCGAGGCTGCGGTTTGAGGATTACAAAACATATGTGCCACCTGTGTTGGGGACAAAAACGCTCCGAACTGCGTTTCCCATGATTCATCATTTTACAGCTGTGGGAGTATGAATTCCCAGCCAATAGTCTATCTCATTAGTGGTTTTCTTTTAGCATTGTATTGATAGAGTTCTTCTGAGCTGGAGCTAGCCTGTAGCATTTTTTGAAAGATCCAACTACTACTTATATAACCAAGAGATTAGCCAAACGTAGGACTGTGCAGTCAATCAAAGTTTAATTGGCTCTCACTGTTAGCGTCACTACTTCCTGTCCAATTTGGTCTCTAGGGTTTTTTTGTCAAGTCACGCTAAATTGAATAAATAATTAAAGATCAGGCAGTGGACAGGGAGCTGCGTGTGGATGTCACTGACAACATGTTAAACACTACACAAATAAAATTAATACTTCACTGGAGGACACTTGTGTTTAGAAAGAGAGATGTTTGTGTCTCAGTGCTAACGCTAATGCTAATTTTGAGGTATAATAAATATTAAAATAACACCACAAAGTGAAGTATTCTACATTTAAAAACCATCAGGTAATCTTTATTTTTTAGGTTGTTTATTTTATGTTTTTCATTTTAATAAAAATTACTGTTAGCTTTGAGACACAGTTAGCTAGCTAGCGTGCTGCTGTAGATCCATGGCACAGAGCCTATTGAGAGACATAGCCAATCCTGTCAGAAAAAGCATGTAATTTGGCGCTCAGTTCAGACTTTGTTGGAAGAAATTGTAGTTGTTTTTAGAAGGACAAAATTCAATCAAATCAAAAATTGTTATCGAGCAATATTAGGGGAAAAAAACTCTTCAATCAATTCGTACTACCCAGCCCTAGTCTAAAGCATCTCCTTGTGAGAAAGCTTTGAAATAATGTTCCAACTGCACGATAGAGAGTTTTAAAACATTAATTAGCATTTGAATAATTTACTCAAGCAGTCTTTAACAGCCCAACTACCAATATTCCACTTCAATTCATTACTGTGGAGCTTGGATTTATTGTGATTAGACCGTGATGTAGGAACTCGCTAAGAAACCGTTTCTAAATGTGCTTTCCAATTAAGTCCCAAATCTGTCAAGTGTATAGATAAGTTGCTTTTGACAATGAATTAGCACGTTTAATTGTAACCCTCAATCACGTGCACTTACCCGCTGGAACATTCTGGCAAATTATCAAGAGAGAAACCATTTGACCCAACTTAACTCATTACAGTTTGACATGCATTATGAAATATTAAACAGAGAATTCATTGAGTCACTATACATTGGATAAATTATAGATCAGTTCTACAAAATCATACGTATCGTAACAGGTGCGAAGGGACCAAGTTGTAGAAATAATTACAGTTTTCGATTTACTAATTGCCCTCATATGCGCTTTCCCCGGAGTATTGGTATAATTAGACTGTTGCCTCTACATCAAGATGAAAACACGTCAACTCTGCTGCTCCTAAGAGCCAAGATACAAATCTATCTCTTTCTCTCCTCTCTCACTTCTCTTTCCAACTTTTCTTTTGTGTCTCAGTCAGCTGGTGTGGGACCCGGGAGAGGCCCCAAACCACTGTTCCCTCTCTTCTGTCTTCCTTTATGTATCTCCCAATTGCTCCCCTCTTCTAATCGCATTGCTCATATTCCATTGACGAGAAAGAAAGAAAAAAAACATAGCAAACTTTCTAAATCCCATTGACCTACTTAGCCAGACATTTCAGCGGGAATTTATATTGGGAAGAACAGTTTTCTCAATCCTCCATCTTCATCGCGTTTTTTTTTTTTTCTTTCTCGCAGCTCGAAGTCATTTTGGTCACATTTCTGATCCCGAGCGTTATACAAGTGGATAAATGCATTACCGTGGCTAACACAACTAGCTCCTCTCAAAGCCTCTGTCCCCTGCTTTTGACAGTGGCCTAAGCAGCGTGACATCGGACTTATAAAAAGAGCTGCGGAATGGACTCATCTTTGATTGATGAATTTTGCCGGGGAAAAGAGATTGAGGAGGGTGGATATTGCGAAGGCCTTGAAGACAGGAAGTGGAATTATGAGAGAACCAAGGAATGAAAAGAAGGCAGTTCAAATCTTTTCTTTTAAGTTGGTTTCCCGAGGGACCGGCGATGACCCTGCTAACGACTGTCGAGATGCCTGCTCCCTTGAGTGCGCTAACAGACCTGCCTGAAAAATTGAAAGCGTTTCGAATATTCTGCTAACCCCTTGTGCTGGCTTGCAGTGCCGAGATTGGTATTCATGGCTGGTATGTGTGTGGTAACCCAACAGTGGAGGAAAAGTACCCCCCGATGTGAGTGTGTGCGATAGCCAATGAGGCGGACGTCTCGTGGGAGCGTTGCTGGAAGTGTGGAAAAAAGGGTGAAAAAAAGAATTTATAGAAACCATAAGAATAGATGGAATGAACAGGACAATGCAGTTGCCAGACATGGATCCAAGCAGAGAGACTAATGGCGTGGACATAACCTCTTACTCCCAATATGCAAACACAATGTCATCAACAAAGGCAGAAATGCATTGGTTCAGAATGTCCATAGGAGCGTTCCAGGCAGATGGCATCTACCTGTGGGTCCTGCCTGTCTGCAAATTATAAAAACATAGAAAGGGCTACATGCTGGAAAGGTTTATTTATAGAAACACATACATTTTTTGTACAAGGTTAAGGCATAGTATCTAAGCACAAGATCAGAGTTACAGTTGTTTTAATATTGCAAATGTTACAAGTACACAATGCCAGAAAACATGTTTTTTTCATTGTCTAGTAATGCTTCCCTGGAACAAACAACCAAAAGCCATTGACTCTATCTGCCGGTGGTAAAATGGCTACCAAATTTGTCAAAGCAAAGAAGGTTTATTTGTAGAGCACAATGTTGTACACAAAATAATTCAAAGTGCTTTACAGAACAAGGACACTTTAAGATTGCAGTACAAGAAGTCGCTAAAAACAATCATGGGGCAATTAATTTTAAAAGAGAGCTGAACAGAACTGTTTTGAGTCTGGACTGGAACTTTTTTTTGGGTCACATTTGTATAGCTTTTTCACCTTTGAAGGCACTCAAAGCATTTTACATCAAGGAACCATTCACCGCATTCACACACATTCACCGCATTCATACACCAGTGTACACAGACACCGTTCTACCAGTGATGTTTATGTCAGGAGTGGGATGTGAACCACCGACCTTTGGATCAGAGGACAAACATTCTACCAACTGAGCTACTGCCACCCCGTTGTCAGGGTAGAGACCTGTCTTACATCTTCAAGAAGACTGTTCCAGGTTTTAGCTGCATAAAACTGAAACGCTGACTCTGGGCACCAGCAGGAGGCTGGTCCCTGAGGTCCTCAGAGAGTGCCATATGAACCATCTCACAAACATGTGGGAGATGTACTTTGGTGCTAGGCCATGGAGAGACTTGTACACAAGCAGAGCTGCTTGTCGATTCTCTGAGCCACAGGAGCCAGTGCAGAGACCTGAGCGCAGGACTTATGTGCTCATACTTCTAGTCAGAACCCGAGCAGCAGCACATAAAATGAGACTTGATGTGTGTAGCTTGTAGCTTTTCACCATGTCATATTCTTACTTCTTCACCAAAAACCTACCCAGAGTTTGTTTATTTCATGAGGCTCCTCCTTCTAGAGCTAAAAACCCTCTGTCCCTCATCACCACTGGTCATTTCAGTGCTCAATCTACTGTCACACACGCACATGCCTCACATTCATTTGTCCTTTGTTCAGCCTGTCCATCTAGACCTTTACAGGGCTTCACCTCTGCTGTATTCCTTGTCTCCATCTGAAGCGAGCGGTGAGAGCGGAAGCATAGTCCACAGAGCAACAGCGCACCAACTAATTACAGCTAAGTGTTGTACAACATGGTCCGCTCTCACCCGCCTTGTCACTGCGGGTTTGACTGGCGCTAATGAGAGAATTATCTAGCCTCGGACCCTAGTAATTCAAATGTAGACCAGCTGACCCGACCTGAGAGATGGCTTTTTAATCTCTCCACTTAATACCAATCAGAACGGCTTTCTTATGCGCGCCACACTGGGACCGCCCCCCTCAGCCCCAAACGCTGCTATAATTTCTGCCCTGTTGATCTATGGCCAACAGTTAATTGTCCATATGACTTGGGGGCTTCCGTTGATATTATGGTGGATCGTGGAACAGGTGGGTATCGCTGCTAAAGTGCTCAAAGTGGAGATGTGTTTTTAATGTAAGCGTAAGCCCCTTATCCTGACAACACCGTGGCGGATTAGAAAGGTTAATAAGGTCAGACGGCTTCACATCTAGAATAATTTAAAACAGAGAATATTTAGTTAAAGAGCCCATATTACACTGTTTTATGATCTATGTTATAATGTTGTTTCCTCATCACAAACATAGCTAGTTGTGTTTTGTTTCATTCACACATGTTTAACACACAAAAACCCTGCATATTTAGGCTGAGTTCTTCTCTCAAACAGAAAACACTCTCTTCCACCTTGTGATGTCATCTGGTAATACAGGCTCCACTGTGTTTTTAAACTCCATAGACCTTCACTAGAATCATATGGGTCATTTCAGACCTGGAATTACCGATCTCTATTGAACTAACGGTAAAAGGCAGCTGTTAACTTGAAAACTACTGCCTCATGACATCACAAGGTGGAACAGAGTATTTTGAGCTTTAGACTAATAATAAAGGTTACTCAAAGTATTTTGAGCTTTAGACTAATAATAAAGGGTTACTCAAAGATGTGTGAATGAAACAACACACAACTCTAGGTATGTTTTTGAGGGGACACCATTATAACATGGCTTAAAGTTCACAAGAGTCAATTTTGTGTAATATAGGACATTGAAACTAAAGACCTTTTAAATATACTACCCTCTAATAGTTCATATTTAAGTGTCTTGCCCAAGGACACAACAACAGTATTCATCTGTGGGAGCTTGAATCGCATCGCCAACCTGTGGGTCAGTGGATCTGACCACCAATGCTCCACCAATCATGTTTATGTCGAGAGCGGGACTCGAACCGCCAACTTTTGGATCAGTTGATAAACACTCTACCTACTGAGCTCCAAGGCGGCTGAATATATATATTGGCTAATTTATTAACACAAAAACAACAAATATTGTAACTATCTGATTGTAAAAAAGACATATTTCAGTTTCAGTTCTTTGACAGTTATTTAATTTTACTTTTTTGTTACAAGGACAGTACACAGTGGCCCTCAGTGTTTCCATCAAATG
>JACM01061579.1:0-26274 GCA_000787095.1 Periophthalmodon schlosseri | reverse complement strand
AAAACGGTTCTGTTTAGCTGTGCATAATAAAAACCGTGAAAGGTTTTTATTCTGCACTCTTCTCCTTCAATGTTAATTTTCTGATGATTATTTGTGATTATTTAAGTTTTGATTTGTTGTATTGTGATTGTTATATCTTTCTTATTCTGTAAAGCACTTTGAATTACTTTGTGTACGAATTGTGCTATACAAATAAACTTGCCTTGCCTTAGTAATGAACACAATTTAAGCTTAAGAGTCCGGTGATGTTTTATGGACTTAAAAACTGCACAACAGAATTAAGGATTTATACCTGCTACACAACAATCTAGGAAAAATTTAAACTGATTGATTTCTGAGACTCAGAGAAGACTACCCCTAAATAGGATAAATTAATTATGTGTGATTGAAGCAAAATACAACTGCAAGGTATGTTTTTGAAGAGGGAACAATGTGATAATATAATTAAAAGACACTTTAAACGAGCTGTACCTGGTCTTTACAGTCTTAAAAATGTGAAAAACAGAACTAGTTCATTTTAAACGATTTGCACTGGTCCAAAGTTATTCCTCACTTACGTTATGCACATCCTAATTATTCACCACCATGATTTTATAGGTACTTTTCTCAACTTTCAGAGTTAGCAAAGTTAACAACAACTAGCATGCTAATTGCGCACTGAGATTATCGGACAATAAAATGCGTTTTAGGTGCAGACAGTACACTTAATATATCTGTACTAGGGCAAGACAAATTTTGTTCCAAAAATTGGGTACAAGACCTTTAACCCTCAAAAGCATAATAATTCAAAATTACCCAAGCATGAATGAATCAATCAAAATACAACATTTTTGATCATTTATCTCCTTGAAACTATAGCCTCTACAGAATTTTTAAACATCCTTGTGACCTTCATCCCTTTCCGTATATAATAGAACCAAACATATAGACTCTACTATGCTGCCTAAGCCTCCAAATATTTAGGCTAAGTTTGACATCTGTGTTATAGCGATGATATTTACGAGCGGTTATGATGAATGGGCCGGTCTCCAGGGAGGCTACCGAGCAGAGATGTTCAAGCTGCGCAGATATGTAGCATGTGCGGCTGTCAGCACTGGAAATATGAACGCCATTATCGCATTATGACAAATATATCAGCATCTGCCGCCCCGCGAAGGCAACAATCGCTCAGTGAGTAATAGCACTTCCCCATAGAGTGTTCCCAGCTCGGGCGTTTGAGTGATCAGTCCAGGCGTTTGGCTCAGTGTGCGTCTCCACTTGCGAAGAGATGGATGGAACATTAATAATGGATTTGTTGAGCGTCATAAACAAAGAATTGGTTGGGGATTGGATTATGGTGAAAGGTGCTATTGAGACTAATATACAGGCTGAGAATGTGGTATTTTATGAGTACTATTCATTCTGCAGACTTTGTTGTCCCAGTAGGAAGACTTGTTGCTTGCATTTGACCATCCTTCAACCAGAAATGAAGCCATTTTAATTTGGTTAAAATAGTTTGTAACATTGAAGTTGGTTAGCTGCATTTGAGAACTTAAATTATCAGAACAAGCTCATTGAGTGGACTTTAAAGGGGCCATGTTATGTGAAATAGATGTTGTTACCTTACCCAGAGTTGTATTTGGATTGATTCATGTATGTTTGAGTAATCCTATATTGTCCTGCATGTGAGACTTGAATGTTCAGAAAATTTCTGTTTTCACCCAGCCCCTATCACCTCCCACAGCTCAGTATTTATTTGCAATTACTCAAAAAAGAAGTTACCTTTACAATCCATTCATGGTTTAATACTTGAACCAAGACATTAACAGGGATAAATTTCTTGCATGTATAGTTTATTTGTATATTCAAGTCAATTTATTTATTTTTGCCTTCATGGTCACAAACATGAGGCTGACTGCAAAAAATTTTTAACTGAGCGTGTTTTTAGGAGCTTAATTGCACTTTAAACAAGACTCATGTAAACAAACCTAGCTTATCATGTTAGCTTCCTTGGGGCTAGCTTGTTTTCCTAAGTGCTGGAGTAATGCAGGCACACACTGGCTCTTGTATCTGTTCTGTATGTGTCTGTATCTCATGCTAATTGGAAGTAAACGACGTCTCATTACAGGTTCGATTACTGAGAGTGAAAACTGGCTCATTTAGAGGACGACTCTATCCTGGTCTGATCTGACTGCTTTTAAGAACTCAGTGGTTAAATACAGATGGAGTTTTTCTTCTGACCCTAACCAAAATACAATAATAATTATGCCTCAAACTTGTAATGCAATTTACAAAAGTGCTCTTAAAGCGCTAGTGGTAAGCTACTACTGTAGCTACATCTGTCCTGGAGTAGGCTGACGCAAGCCAATCAGCGGCATCGGCCTTTCTGAACATCACCAACACTCATGCACACACCACTTTCATACCAGGCAAGATGGCTGAGTAGCTAACACTCTTGCCTCAAAGCAAGAAGGTTTCCAGGTTTGACTCTTGAGGCTTTCTCTTCAGAGTTTTGCATCTGACATGCCACACTCATGCACACACCACTTTCATACCAGGTAAGATGGCTGAGTAGCTAACACTCTTGCCTCAAAGCAAGAAGGTTTCCAGGTTTGACTCTCGAGGCTTTCTCTTCAGAGTTTTGCAACTGAGATATGCACAATAGGTAAATTCCAGCTAAGGTGGTCCAAGCCTAGTTCAAGATCTGGAGATGGGTTCCGAGTGCAGAATTGAAGAATGTGTCAAAATGCAATAAAAACTAAACGTAGGCTTAGTGTCTTGCCTAAAAACACAACAACAGATCTTGGTCTGAGCGGAAAGTCCTCAGTCCTTCAGCCTTAAGGTAGAAGGATGAGAGCTCTGACCACTGAAACACTGTCTCCCCACTGAAACTAATGTCCTCAGTGGTAACACATACAGTACAAAACGCTTTTTCCTTTCCTCCAAACATCTAGCGCTGTGAATCAAATAATCAGTACTGTCTTTGCACCATTGACAAACAAGTATAAAAAGAGAAGTCATTTAGCCTAGATTGAACTACTAAATCTGCAGGATTACTGAAACGTGTGACTTAAGTGTGACACCCACAAAATGTGCAGTCACATTTTATGTTATTTTGTAATTAGACTACTTGTATTTGCACCTACCAGTTGATGTAAGTAGCTCCCTTTTTGATAAAATGCCCTAAATCCTCATTGTAATGAGTTATTATTTTGAGCTACTCTTGCATTCTTAAGGTGCACCAGAAGGAAGCAGTGTAGTGAGTCAGTTGCGGGTCTTCCAACCAAGGCGCTTCTTGAGAAGTCTAGAGCGCTCCCTTTCATACAATGAAGTGAGGCTGCACTGAACCAAGGAACTATTAACTGAATACGGTATTGCTAGCTTAGAGCTGTCTCGAATTGGATTCATGGCCACTCATTGGTACTACAACAAAAAAATCCCTCCTGCCCAGAAAGGATTTTTCTCATAGAGCGCAATGGAATCACAAACTGCTCGTGTTCGGCTGACAGGGCACATACAGCTTTCACAAAGGGCGAATTTTGTGCTGATGTTTTACCTATTTCATAAACTTTTTCTCAGCTCAAAATCCGTCAGTTGTCTTAAAAAATGCTTTTTAATCGTTAGGTTCGGTTAGGCTGTGTCCACTCTAGCTAAGCTCAAGCGCTGATTGGTTAGAGCGGTCTCGTGTCATGAACGTGGTGCAGAAGCTCCTGGAAGCATAAACATTATAATTTATAATTTTTTGTTTATTTATTATTCGCTTGCCTCCTTCGCAGCCGCTCCGCTTGCTCTCGTCGTGCAAAGTCTCATGGGGGTTAACTCAGCTGCTATTTATTTGTGGCAGCTCATGCCACCTAATGATACTTTCTATTTAAAAATGGTTTGCTGGTATTATCTAGCAGTATTGTTATTGTATCAGTGGCATAAAGTAGTTTCAATATTATCGTTTAGTATTGTCGCAGTATATCTCTATTTATATGTAAATACACATTTTCTGGTAATGGTTTCAGACAGGGCCATATACTGTAATAGATCAGATTAATGCAAACTCAACAGTATGATAACAGATTGTACTAAAAAGACCAAAGTACACTGTGAAACCCATTGTAAAAATGTATGTTTGTTGTTATGTATGTTTTGATTATTTTGCAATTATATACAATGAAGCGAGGCTGCACTGAACTGAAGCTCGCTGCCTGTTGTCTCTTAAATTTTCCTGTTTATTCAGGGTTTTTTTCTGTGTGGCCCTGCCCCCTAGACTGGACCCATAACAGAAACGTGGAAGCTTGTCTGGGATCGATGACATCATCAGCCACTGGAGGTTGTTGATCCAGTCCTGAACCCATAGACCAGCGCTCAAGGAAAGGGGTCAAAGCAAGTGCTGCAGGAACAAGGCCTGACGTTATAAGCAACAATGGAGGACAGCGACCGCAAGAAGCTGGTTTGGATAGTGACTATTAGCAATTTTTCCTATAGGAACTATTTCGCCTCTCAGCAGATGATTTACTAGTAAACAAAAACTAAATCCCTTGAACATCTGATCTAGATCCATCTTATAAAGACCAATCAGATGAAGAGAGTTGCATAGACTTTATTGTAGAGGGTCACAACAATGTTGCAGAGATTGCTGTGAATCCCTTAACGTTGCCCCTGCAGTGGCAGATGCCCAGCCAACTGACAATGTTCAAGGTGATAGCAATCAGACTCCCCAAAATAACACCACTGTGTCACAGTGAGTCTTTGACTCAAAAGCTCAAAATGAGTGATGCATCTCCAAATCCAACCACTGCAGATGAAGATAGCCAGTCCCAGATTAAAAACTCACTTCATCCCACTGAAAGCATGATTGCTCCGAAAGAGCTGCCGTTGCTACAGAGGAAGGAGTTTAAGATTCAGGGTGGGCAGACTCGTAATAATGCTTCTGACATAAACTGCCTTTGCTAACAGTAATGAGGTTGAACCCCATGCTGGTACAAAAGTAAAACCCAGCCCAGATTCAAAATCCGAAGATGAACTCATCCGACAACTCAGTGCTCAAGTCCAAACCTTGATGCAATAAGCTCTCTCCAAAAACCTAAAGAGCCAGATAAGCCAAAATCAAATGACTCAATTTCACCCTCTGTCCTGATCATAGACTGCATATATAAATGGACATAGCTAATGCTATAGGAAGTGATCATGGACACGCTTCCGGCTCCTTCGGCTCCAATTCACTTTATACTGAAAAATTCTCAACCCTCCCTCTATAACTGCTGCAATGAGCCTCATCATTTTGGTCTTAAAATGTTCATATTAACCCACTCTACATTATCCTGGTATTTTTATTTTGCTATTGTGTCCGTAAATCAAGAGATAAACATTAATAACAGCTAAATCAGGCACCTTCTTTTCCTTACATTGTTCCTGCTAGTGTTAGAAACAGGTTTGATTAACAGCACTGCTAAGCGTCTGCTCCGTGCTAAACCAGCAGTTCCTTCAACAGCCTCGCTCCTGATTGGCGAACACTATGGGTGACGTCACACTCCCTTAGTCCACTTCTATTATACAGTCTTTGGTTCTGATAGGCCCCGTAAGCAGATGAAAAAAAGTACATTTGGCTGTCCCGATTGTGTTGCACAGCGCAGGACCAACTGCAACAATTGTGTCACTTGCAGTGAGGAAGGCCATTGTGTAGTGGTACCAAAGGCTTCAAACCAAGGTCACAGTAATATTCACCAACAGAACTGAATGAAAGTGACTCTCACTCAGCTAATTGTGCTGCCTGCCATTCTGCTGATGTCATGTCACAAATAGAAATAGTAGCAAAAATCTCCTCGAGTGCAACCTAAATGGCCATGCAGTGACTACGCTCCTGGACACTGTTCCTCAAGTCAGCATTGTTGATCGTATTGAAAGACTTTTCAGTAAGTTGTTGCGAGACAAGCCCCTCCATTTAAGTGCAGTTAATGGTGAGTCGGTAACTTGTGATGGCTGTTTAACTTACCTGACAATGACAATCAAGATCTCACTATCAGAGTCCCATTCCTGGTCAGCAGAGTCAGTCTCCCTCGTCACATTTTAGGCTTTAATGTCATACAAGAGATCACTCCGGGGCAAGAGGAGGAAGAAGAAGTGTTCACAGTAATTTCCAGGCTACTCAAAGATGCTATGCAGATACAAGCTGATCAGGCTGAGACCACTGTCAACTTCATTCAGACTCATGAATATAGATTTGAACATGGGTCAGAGTAGGACGACAAGGTGCTGTCATACGTCCTGGTCAAGTCACTCACCTGAGGTGTCACCTGTCAACTGATTTCAATGCTCCTGTTGCTCTGTTTGAAGTTACTGACCCCAACACAAACAAACATAACCTTGAAAGGGAAGTTAAAGTATACATTCAAGATCTTCTGGCCAAGCATTGGATTGTCAAGTCGATGGCCCCTTATGCAGCTCCAGCCCCTTATGTGTGTGTAAGAGAGGCGGCATCCTGTCTTTGCGTAGACTACAGGCCCCTGAATCAAAAGACATCCCCTGCCCTGCATTCAAGATCTCATTGATACATTGGGTAGATACAGCTGGTTCTCCATTTTAGATCAGGGGAAAGCCTACTATCAGGGCTATGTAGGTGAGGAATCATGCCACATGAGAGCATTTATCACCCCGTGGGCATATCTGGATGACATTCGAAGAACATGTTGAAGGACTAAGGCGTGTCCTACCAGCACTTTAACAACATGGTTGCCTATGTTGGGTGTCTGGTCTCTGATGAGGCGATGAATTTGTATCGGCCCCAAAGATATGGAGGCCATCCAAGCCTTCAAAGACAAGCACTGTTGTGTGATGTTCGTAAGCTGCTTGGTTTTCTCAGCTACTATCATCCATATATACAAGATTAATCAAAGAACCAAAGAAAACAAAGTCAAGTCACGTGAGCAGATGCCATCGAAGACACCCACATGCTGGACTGAAGAACACCACATGGTGCTGCGTCAGCTCATCGCAACCCTGCCGAGGCTGCCTGTACTCACCCACCCAGACTTCAGCCTTACCTTTGTGCTGCACATTGACGTCTTGGAGAGGGGTCTCAGCGACACTGTACTAGTGTCAAGGTGGGAAACTGCATGTTATAGCCAAGGGGTCGAAAACACTGACACTTGCAGAACGAAGTTACCACCTCCATTCAGGTAAATTACAATTTCTGGCTTTATAGCATACCATTTGTGAAAAGTTCCAAGACTCTTTACTATGCACCACACTTTATCGTTTACAGGGATAATACTCTATTAACCTATGTGATGAACAAAGCTTAACGCTGTTGGCCATGGCTGGGTTGGTGAGTTTGCTGATTTCCAATTTGAGATTAAGTATAGGCCAGGCAAAGTCAAATGTAGACACAGACACATTGTCCAAACTGCCATTAGACATAGACAGCTATGTAGACGCCTGCATCAAAGAACTGTCAAGTGACACTATTCAGATCATTTGGGGGTCTGCCGCCTAAACTGGACCCGTAACAGAAGCAAACCGCAACTCCAAGTACTGTATGTTTTTGAAGAGCAAAATTCATTTTTAGCATGGCAAAAGCTCAATAAAGTCATGCTAGCATCACATAGACCTCTTAAAGAAAAATTGCTGAACTCCACAGGGTGAAGAGTGTTTATGTCTAACCTAATGGGCCCATTGCTCATGAGGGAACCATCAGCAGGTCACAGCTCTATACTGTTTGTAACCGTTAGCAGGGCCATAGAAGAGCTGTCAAAGTAAACTGTGAAGGGGCACCACAGGCTAAATATTTACCTTCTCATGAAAGGATGCAGTCATGGCCGGGGAAAGTCCACAATAGTTCATCCTGTACAGGACATGGCCTAAAACTGACCTACATATGGGACTAAGGCTGTTCAAATAGTACTTTATGATTTAAATGAAATCTTATTCTTAGGCTCTGTACCTGTCTTAAAAATGTGAAAAACAGAAGTGGTTCATTTTAAACAGTTTGCAGTGGTCCAAAGTTATTCCTCACTTACCTTATGCATTATTATACATCCGAATAACTTACTTGCAACCTAACCTAACAACAACTAGCATGCTAATGTGTACTTCCTGATTATCAGACAATAAAACACATAATTACAGCATGCAGCTGACTTATTTTGGCCTTAAGATCTACTTATACAATATATATTTACGGGGGCAAGACACATTTACATTTCCACATTTCTCAGTTAATTGGAAGAAAATCGGTTACAGGGCCATTAACAGTTTTCTAAAAATCTTAAAAATCTGTCATCTCTTTTGGTTACATTAAGTGGCCACCATATTTGCAAAAGATTCTTATTTGAAAATGCTTTGAAAAAAAAAGCCTGAATCAAACTGAGAACTCTGTAAAATGGAATAAAAAGATTTGATTTGATAACAATTTGATTTGTTTTCATTGTTTCAATGGAAAAAAATGTCCAAACAAAATTTCTGCCAGTGGCTTAGAAACTTGAAAGTAGCTGTGCAAGTGGAGGGGGGACTCCACTTGCACAGCTTGCTTAATAAACAAAACTTATTAAGCATTTTAATACATTGTTTTCAGCGAATATAGCATACCTGATAAACATGAAATGATAAAAGGTAACATGGTGATCTAAATATGTTATATGTTAACAATTAATACCCCTTAGAGTTTTAATACCTGCTCTTTAATATTTTTGGCATACAGATGTCATTGCGATGTCATCTGAAACCTAGCAATTGATTAATAACAAGTTAGATCAGTTTAAAACCATACTGTGGAACATTCCAGACAGACAGTGTGTGTAAGTCTTACCTGCAGGTTCTTCATATCACTGAACACTCCTGAGGGGATCTGCTGCAGGTGGTTGCTGTGGAGCATGAGCAGCTCCACGTTCTTCAGACCTGACAGAGAGCTGTTCTGTAGAAGGTGGATGCTGTTGAACCTACAGCACAATCAAGCAACGTTCAGGATTTTGTTTTACACTATACACTTTTAGAGAAACAACTGAAAGCTACACAATTTAATGGATCACATGTGTATGTGGAGGGTCCACCTCCATAGAGATGTTATTGCCATTCCTGGTTTATATTCTCTTATTGTCTCCATTGAGACAAGCAGGTAACACCATTAGGTCAAATTACATCATTAGGTCAGATCTGTGGAGAGGCGGCCCTGCTCACAGGAAAAATGCATGTTTTTCAAGGTATTTTTGAGCAATAAAAACACATATAAATTAATAAATGCAAAGTAGATAAATTTAATATTGTACCGTAGAACATTCCAGGCAAAGCAATAACAACTCTAAGGAGGGGAGGTGGCAAACCCCCACCACAAATGTCACATATGTCACATGTGCTTTAAATGGTATCTGTATATATGGTATGTGATTATAACTACTTTGCCTCATCTATGAAAATAACTGAATCCCAATTTCAAGAAATAGTTATTACACCCATAGTAACACAATATGAGAACATAATAATATGATTATTTATAATTATTTCTAGAGGTTCTGAGCTTTATATTGCAGTGTGGCATGTCCATATCGGTGGAGTTTAAGTTGACTGGATAACGTTGATAAACGTGTGTATGTCCTCAGTGGCTGCTTTAGACTAGCATGATCTGCCGACCTTTACATGATGATCAAACATATAGTTGAAACCAGAAGTTTACATACACTACATAGAAAGACACATACGCTTTTTGTTCTCACTGTCTGACAGGAAATCAGACTAAACTTTTCCTGTTTAAGTCAATTAGGATTAGCTTAATTATTTCTATTTGCTAAATGCCAGAATAATGAGATTTTTTTAAACTATTTTTCATTACTTTCTTCAAAGTCAGTAATTTACATACAGTAAGTTTACTCTGCCTTTAAACTATTTGGGAAAACCCAGATGATGATGTCATGTCTTTGGAAACTTCTGATTGGTTTATTGACAAAATTTGAGCTAATTAGAGACACAGCTGTGGACGTATTTGACGGCACACCTGAAACACTCTGCTCCTTCGTGTAAAATCATGGGAAAGTCAAAAGAAATCAGCCATCAGGAAGAGAATTGTGGACTTGCACAACTTTGGTTCATCCTTGGGTGCAATTTCCATATGCCTGAAGGTGCCACATTCATCTGTTCAAACAGTTATACTCAAGTATAAACACCATGGGAATGTCCAGCCATCATACCGCTCAGGAAGGAGATGGGTTCTGTGTCACAAAGATGAACGTGCTTTGGTCCAAAATGTGCACATCAACCCAAGAACAAAAGCAAAAGACCTGAAGATGCTGACTGAAGCTGGTAAGAGTGTGTCATTATCCACAGTGAAACGAGTACTGTACTGACATGGGCTGAAAGGCCACTCTGCCAGAAAGAAGCCATTACTCCAAAAGAAACATGAAAAATCCAGATTACAGTTTGCAAATGTACCAGGGACAAAGACCTTATTTTTTGGAGACATGTCCTGTGGTCTGACAAAACTAAAACTGAACTGTTTGGCCATAATAAGCATTGTTACATTTGGAAGAAAAAAGGGTAAGCCTGCAAGCCTGAGAGCACCATCCCAACTGTGAAATACGGGGGAGGCAGCATCATATTGTGGGGTTGTTTTGCTGCAGGAGGGACTGGTGCACTTCACAAAATAGATGGCATCATGAGGAAAGAACATTATGTGGAAATACTGAAGCAACATCTCTTTAGACATCAGCCAGCAAGTTAAAGCTTGGGTACAAATGGGTCTTCTAAATGGACAATGACCCGAAGCATACTGCCAAACTGGTTACAAAGTGGGTTAAGGATAACAAAGTTAATGTTTTGGACTGGCCATCACAAAGCCCTGATCTCAGTCCTATTGAAAATTTGTGGACAGACCTGAAAAGGCATGTGCGAGGGAGGCGGCCTACAAACTTGGCTCAGTTACACCAGTTTTGTCAGGAGGAATGGAGCAATGGTACCAAATACAAATGAAATGTATGTAAATGTCTGACTTTGAAGAGAGCAATGAAAAGATTTCTAAAAAATCCTTCTCTCATTATTCTGGCATTTAGCAAATAGAAATAATTTTGGTAATCCTACTTTACCTAAAACAGGAAAAGTTTAGTCTGATTTCATTTCAGACAGTGAGAAAAAAAGAGCATGTGTCTTTTTGTAAACTTCCGGTTTCAGCTGTACTGCATGTGTAGATTGTCAAACACTGACCAAATTCGGGAGGTTCTGGCCTTTAAAATGAGATATGGCGTGTCCATATTTGCGTAGATGAGGTTGGAATTGTCCACTCCCCAAAATCATCTAATGAAATTGTGGTCTTTTCATTTTCTGAAGATTGAAGCGTTCCCTACTATTTACAGTCATGTTCAGAAATGTCAAGTGTTTATTACTTAAAATGATTAGTATGTGTGTGCGTACCCCAGGTTGATCCGTCTTGTGTGCGGGGGCAGCCCAGAGGGAACAGTCTGCAGGGATCTGAAGGTACAGTGGACCTCAGACGCCTGGTAACAGTTACAGGAGCGGGGGCAGGACCGGACCAGAACTATGGAGAGGAGGGAGAGGAGGAGAAGAGGGAGGAGGATAGCGGACCCAGACATCCTCAACACGCTGGGGGAGGAGAACCTGAGGGGAAGAGAGAGAGACGGTTAGGCCACGGAGAGGAGGAGAGGGGGAGAGGAGAAAGAGCAGGAGTGGAGAAAGAGCAGGAGTGGAGAGAACAGGAGAGGAGGAAGAGGAGGATTAGACTGGACCCAGACATCCTCAACGTGCAGGGGGGGCAGGAGAGTCACCTAAGGGGGAGAGAGAGATCGAGGTTAGGGCATGGAAAGGGGGATGAGGAGGTGGAGAGGAAGAGGAAGAGGGGAGGAGGGAGAGAGGAGGAGAAGAAACAGGAGAGTGACTCCAGAGACTGAGGTAGGAGAAGAACCTGAGGGGGGGACAGAGAGATGGAGGTTAGGGCACAGACAGGAGGAGAAGGAGAAGAGGGAGAGGAGCAGGAGAGGGGGAAGAGGAGGTGGAGAGGAGGAGGAGGAGGAGAGGAAGGAGAGGAGGAAAGGAGGAGGAGAGGAACCAGGAGAGTGACTCCAGACACTGAGGTATGAGAAGAACCTGAGGGGGGGGCAGAGAGATGGAGGTTAGGGCACAGACAGGAGGAGAAGGAGAAGATGGAGAGGAGCAGGTGAGGGGGGAGAGGAGGAGGAGAGGGGGGAGATGAACAATAGCACAGCCCCAGATATTGTTAACACGCTGGAGAAGAGACTGGGAGCGGAGAGAAAGACACGTTAGGACCAAGATAGTCACAATACAATAACTTACAGCTCAGTTAGGAATAGCAACAATGGTTTTCTGCAATATTTGTGCATGTTCTGTTTAGCTTTTAAACTGAGCAGTGGGTCAATGGCTAGATGGCCCACCAACCCGGAGAGTTGCGGCTTGATTCCAGCTTGAACCATGTACATTCAGTCATGTCCTCGGGCAATACACTTGACCAACAATGCCAAAGTCTGAATGTGGTGTGAGTGAGTGTAGGTGATTGTGGGGGAAACTGTTGCAGATTGGCACACAACTTCAGTGTATCTGCTTTACAAGTATTAGTTTAATTTAAATCCTATTTTATTTTTGTAAAGCCCAAAATTACAACAGCAGTCGCCTTGCAGGACTTAATAAAATTGTTGATTTAACCAACAGAAAGTCAGAAAATCAAACAGTGAAACGGTCATTGGTGAATAACAGACAAACCAACATTCACAGAAAACAAGGAAATGGAGAACTGTCCAAGAGCGCCCCCCGTCCTTACACCCTCAGCAAGGAAGGAGATTGTAGAGGACAATAAAAATATACGAATCTGATCATTAAAAATAAGATAATTTATTATTTACTTCTGGACACCTTAAAGCAGACCTATCCAGCTCTTTTAACCATGCTATAGTTGTTTCCCCTCACCATTAACTCACCCGCAGTTGTATTTGGAGTGATATTTGCAAGTTTGAGCAATCTTTTCTCAATCACCAGCACACGCCCACTGCTCTGTCCTTACTTCATTCTCCAATTTCATTTTATGAGTAGATATGAGTAGAATTCGGAAACGTCGCATAGTCATTTTGGTACAATGAAAAAAATCCATGGCTCGCTACCGTGATGTGCAGATATCCTTGGGAGGTGCATGGCTCTGCATGGCTCTTTGTTGTGATGACGTTTACGATGTCTGCTCCCATTGGGCACTGCAACACGGAAGTCAGTGGACTTGTTTCCCACTAAAGTTGTTTTAGATGAATAATATTGTGATTTAAAATGTCCAAATTATAACATAATTATCAATGGGTATCATAAACTATAACTATATAACAAACACAAGAAATAGCTCTTCTTTAACAATGACATTTTAGGTTGAATAACAATGTATTCACCTTATTCTGCAAGTTGCTGTAGGCATAAGTTCTATCCGGACTACAAAGTCGTTTTAAAGCCTCCCAGAGAATCTGTGCAGTGTTGACTTGTTGTTGCACATAAACATTGAACATTTGATACAAATCAACCTACTTTATATCATATTTTAGCAGCAATATTTCCCCAAATTCTCAATTAAAATTAATGGGATTCCCACTTAACCGGAAGTGCCAACACAAAGAAATTGCAGTTTAGGAGCATTTACGGCAAAAGTGGGTGGGGTGAAATGAGGTCAATAGAAAGGCAAGTGAGCCAGTAAAGGCTATTCAGTACTGATTTACAACTAGAGAATTGGTGCCACTGTTGCCATGCAGAGGTCTGGTGCCGGAGTGAAGCACTCTAAATGTGGCTAAGAACAATAGCTGACCAGGCACCATTGAAGATTTGGATGGTCTGCGTTAACCAGGACTATCAGACTGACCCAATCATGACATCAGCAAGTGGAACAGAACTTTTTTTGAGATCTTCAGAATGAGACAAAGTGAATTTTCAGAATTCCTCAATCATGCATAAAGAAACAAATCACACACTGGGTGTTTTAAAAGAGGGAACAGCATTCAAAAACGTTTAAAAGTTTGATAAAAAAAAGTGGTCCTTTAAACCAACTGTTATTGCCAAACCAACCCACACAGTTTTCCAAGTCTGCAGTCGTAAAACTTCCACACTATCGCTACTGTATTTGACCTCAATGTTTAACTCCAAGACATAAACGACATATGTTCTGTAGGCACCACACTCCCATAAAGGGCAATATTTAAACTATTTTTAACCTCCAGATTCGGTCTACTGCACCTGACTTCTGGATCTACTTACAGCGCCAAAGCCCTACGGTCAAATAAATAATGACGCGGGGAAGTCCTGGCACATAAATCAAAGTTAATGCAAACGAAGCCAAAGGATCCGCTAGTCAAATCGTAAAAAGGAAAGTTCAAACCGCGAGATAACCCTCCCTGACCCGGCTAATTTCATTTAAAACGTGCCAAATAATGCGCCATTCAAATTAGCAAAGAAAAGCGATGCAACATGAAAGAAATCAGTTTAATATGCATATCTGATTTGAAATTATAATACGCGTGCCTCAGGGCTGATAGAAGTTGGCTTTACCTTAAAAACACGCCGTCCAGGGATCTATTTTATCTCACGGAATAACACATCTCCCACATTATTAACGATAATTATAATCCAGAGGGGAAATCAGCATATAAAGTTAAAATCTCCCCTCAGTTCAACGTCGCTTGAATGGAAAACGTTGTTAAAAAGTACACAGGAAACGTGTCACTTTAGGGAAAAAAGAACTTAAAAAGCAAAAGAAGTTATAAAAAGTTGGGTTTTAGGTCCAAATGGGAGTGTAGAAGTATCCAACAGGTCGCGAAGTCTTGATTGAAGTGAAGAGAGGAGAGGAGAGCGACGAGAGTGGAGCTTGTGAGTGGAAGAGGAGGAGTGTGCGCGGATGTCCAACTTTACGCACAAGTTTGGTGCTCCAATACGGTGTTCCACAAGTGTAAGGTTGGTCTCACGTCAACGCAAAGATTTTATTTATCTACATGCATTGTTCAGTTCATGTTTTTTTTTTCACTATTTTGCACAGTTTACTATCAGATTACAGCGCGTAAAGCTACTAGTGGTAGAAAACGTACTTAAAGTTACAGTAAAAGTACAGTTACATGGTTAGAATTTACTCAGTTAAAGTACAAGTAGGCTCAAACTGCCAAAGTTGTACTTAAGTAAAAGTAAAATGTACACAAGAAAATACTACTCAAAGTACTAGTAGCCTAATTTTAAACACATTATTAGTAACACATTTTTGTACACAAATAGGTGTGTTAGTTTGATTGTAGTTAGCTCCTCCCTTCAGATAGATATAAGGCAGTGTCCACCAGCGATCTGACCACAACTGAAGAAGCAGCTTGGATGAGCAGCGAGTACTCAAAAACACTTTTTGTCCAGCTGATAGATTTTTCTTTTACTATGGATCATAGCTGGACGACTAAGGGATTACACAGACACATTTTAGTATATGTTTTAATAAACAATTGAGGCTTGTACAGTACTCAGTAACTTTTATAATTTTAAATGTAATTACAATGACATGGTTAGAATTGTACTCAAATACAAGTACAGGTTTAAAAGCCTACTTTAAAAGTACAATAACCATAAAAATAAAAATAAAAAAATCTACTGAATTACAGTAACATGAGTATTTGTAGTTAGTTACTTTCCACTCCTGAAAGCTACAACAGCAAGCGACCTAAACGTGCCCCGACAGACGATAATGAGAATACATATTTGTTGAATTGTTTTCGCTGCATTGGTAACATAACCCCCGTTGTCCCGGTTTACACCTCATGTGGTCCACTTTGATCTGGTAGTCATTATTTGCACGTAAATGAGAGGAGGAGGAGAGGTGAATAAGTACTGACTGAGAAAAAGTTGAGAGCTACAGAGAAACGCTCCGCTGACAGAGGAGGAGGAGAGGGAGGAGGAGGAGAGGGAGGAGGGGGGGTTCAATGAAACACATGTGAGAAGAAGGGAGAGGTAGCCTATGTGTCAGCGCTTCTCAATTCCACTGCAGTCTATGTAGGTTTTTTATACAATAACGAAGTGGGCGGGTGACAGCGGTAACTGTGTTTTTTCAGGCTTAATGATATTCTTCTGCTGTCCACACCGCAAGACATAAATACATGAATAAGAAAATAACAATAGGTTGTATAAAAACTGAAGAATTATTAGAATTAAAGGTGCACTCTTTAACTTTTCTGGTGGGGGGCCATTTACTTGTCTCCACTGAGATGTCATTACTTTGGCTGGAATGTTCCACAGTATGGCATTAAACTTGTAGTCGACTAAAGAAATTCTTGGTGGACTAAAGACATGTCCTGCTGATGGATTAATCAACTAAAAAGGGGGTGTGGCAAAAGCCCTCTGATCTGACCTGTATCTTCACCCACTTGCCCTCATGGAGATAGATATTTTATGCCATACTGTGGAACATTCCAGGCTAAGCTATAACATCTCCATGGAGACAGCAGTCCACGGATCCTCAACCGGAAAATGTATATAGTGCATCGTATTGTATATGCCACTGTCTGGATTTTGATAAAGACATTATTTGTAGTAGATAATGGCAAAGACTTTACACAAAATTGATCCAATTGCACATTTCTATTTCTGTCAAATACATGACCTCCACTCATCACTCACTGTTGGACCTGTTATGATAATATAAATAGTAAAGATAAATCTGAGATGATGCTTAGAAAAAAAATGTATTGTGTAAAAAATGTAAAATTCATTCTCTGCATTTGACCCATCATTCAGCGTCTCTGGGGCAACCAGTAGGAAGCAGTGGGACCATCTCCAGATCTTGAGCTAGGCTTGGTCAGGATTACATTATAGCTGGAGGATTTAATCTGGGGGACATCCATCCAGACCATAGACTATATATATAAATGGACAATGGACATAGCTAACCTGCTAGCCTCCGCGTTCCAAATAGGAACTGAGCATGGGCGCGCTTCTGGCTCCACTGACTCTGACTCCACTTCACTTTCTATTGAAGAACAGATGCTCCTCTCTCTGTAACTGCTGCTGTCAGGCTCATCTTTTTGTCTTCTATCTTTAACAACCTTGCTCCGGATTGGTTCTTTGGTTGCTATGGTACTATGATACAAATTCATCCCTATAACTGCTAGCCTCGCTGAGCTTCATATGACTGGAGCCGAACGCTATGGGTGACATCACACTCAGTCCACTTCTTTATACAGTCTATGACACAGGAAACATGCAAAGTCCATATAGAAAGGGGGTCAATCCTGGGACCTTCTTGCCGTGAAGAGAGAGTGCTAGCCACACCGCGCAGCCATATGATTGACAAGGTATATAAGTTATATACACGTGGAAAGAACAGAGCCAATTTACTGTGCAATAAAATAATGCTTCAATTAATTCAAAGTGGTTCATTCAGAGGGGGTCATACTGTTGTCAGACCTTTTAAAATGAGCTCAATGTCTATGTGTGTCATGGACCAAAATAGTCCCAGGTCTAAAAGAGGAGCAGGTCTGAACATCAGCTGTTGTCTTGTGTGGTGTCTTGTCTTCAACATAACTATGTCTTTTACTTCTTAGTTAAGACTGGCCCTGAATATAGATCACACTAAACATAATGCAAAATCAACTGAACTGCCTCACAGTCATACCTGAAGTACTGTTTTTATGCATCAACTCTACAGCATTTTTGTCGTCCACGTACCTGGAAGTAAGGATGCACTGTTAGCATGCTAGTTGTTTGTAGCAGTGGCTCTGGCCTCTGAAAATTGTGAAAAGTGGTTATGAACTCATCACGGTGGATAATTAGGATGCCAGGAATGTGTTAGGAACATGAGGAATAACTCTGGACCACTACAAACCATTTAAAATAAACACATTTTATCCATGCTTTTAGGTCAGTAAAATCAGGTGCAGTGCTTTTAAAGGATACATATTCTGCAAAATAGATTTTTTTGAGCTTTTGATCATCTTAGCCATCTTGAATCCTGTTTAGTATGTCCTCTCCGTCTGAGCACTCAGAACCATACGATTTTGAATTTCCCAGCATTATTATGTCACAGGTAAAAGTCTGAAGGTCTCCATAAAGTTCATAAATCAAAATCTGAACATTTCTGCTGTCATTACTTTGTTTTCTTATTCAATAGTAATTCCCTCCGCTTCCAGTAGACAGCAACCTAACCCAAGTTCCCAGTCTAGGGAGTGCACTTGTAGGAATATGGTCTTTTGTCTTTTTATCAGAAGAAAAGGTACTCAAGAGCATGTTTAATGGCCAATTTCTACCATGTTATAATGTTGTTCCCTCATCAAAAACATGCCTGGAGAGGTTTTAGATGTCATCCAGGCATGTTTGAGTATTTTAGAGATCTCTCTTGGGCCCTGTTCAAACCCTCCTTACATTTAGCTGTACGATTCTGTGCAATGCTCAGCCCACAAGCCTACGCCACCCATTCTCCCAAATGACAATTCTCCATAAATATACAAAAGCATGATACAAAACTGTACACGACAACTTTTCATTGGTGAGATGTACGCTGATTGTGTTGTGATACCGCTCTGAGGATAGACTAACTTAACACGGAGAGCAAAGTGAGAGGAGACTCAGAGCGTCAAAAATGATAGTGCAACTCATAAAACATGTTAATTTGTTGTTTTCAGTGAACATAGCATTTTCAAAACAATAAAAGTTAACATGGTGATCTAAATATGTTGTCTGTTAGCAGTTAATATGCCATAGAGGTAAAATAGCCACAAAAATGTTTCCAACAACACCAGAAAGTATCTGTGTTATGTCATGTTATTTATGCAGTGTAGGTGGGATCTAACCGGAGCAGCAGATGTCAGGAGCGCTCCCTGTGGAGGAGCCTGCTTCAGTCCAAGATGGAGACATGAATATGAAATGACGTTTTCCCCTCGGCAGCTGACACCCAGTCATTTAACATCATGAAAATTCCTCAAAGGTGAGCGCTGATTTATATTAGCCATATTACTGTGATCACTAAAGCTGGTGCATCGAATTAGAGCATCAAAAATGTGTCAAATAAACTTACTAAAATCTACTGCAGTTGCTCCCAGTTAAGTTGCTATTAGCAGCTGTGGCTATTTTCATAGCCAAAGCTGCCCAAGCGCTGTGTAACAGGGAAGCGGCTGCTAATTAGGGATGTCTTGGTAATTTTTTTTTGGATCCTAATCCAATACCTTTTTTAAAATGTTTACAATTGCTAATACCGATCCGATATCAATCTCATCCCGATACCAATCTTCTAATTTTTAATGATTTTATTTACATAATGTAGGCTGTGCCTTTAGAAATAATTAAGTATTCCATGGTGAATTTAGCCCCACTTGAATAAAATGATATCAGATATTAAAAGGTCTACTTAAAAATAGCCTAATAATTTGTTATAATATTGTAAAATAATGTTCTACACTGTTCAGCTTCAGAACATAGTGAGACATGGTGATGTTTTAGCCTCTGTTTCTAAAGGCAGTGTGTTTTGTATAAAGACAGAAGCCTGCCCACAGCACATGGCTACTTAACATACGTAAACAAGTTAGCCATTCTGCTTTGCTCCTCTGCCAATTTGTCCAAAGTTCTTTTTTTCACTTTTAAGGCTCCGTGAAGGCATTACAGAGAAAACAAATACTATCTCTGTCCTTAATAATGTTTTTAGATGCCTTAGAGCCTTTTCAGTCTGTGTTTAGGCTGCTCTGGGCGTTAGCGGCGATAGCTGTGTGCAGAGGACTCTATTCTCTGTATCGGCCTGAGCTATTCCCTAAATCCGATCCAAGTCGATACTTTAAAAATACCGATACCAATACCAGGCTCGGGACATCCCTACTGCTAATGTTCATGCCTAAGCTAACACAGGCTAACACAATACTTAACAAAGACTTCAGGGTCTTGTCTCCCCAATTTCGATGACTGACAGATGGATTAAACAATCATGTCAAAACAAATATGGCTGATGATTGAAAACTATTGCAGGAAAGGTTTATGGACTTTAAAACCACAAAGGAGCTGTTTCAGATTTTACAAACTGAGTTCCAACCATCCGTGTAAAGGGATAGAGGAGAGAGGAGCGAGCCCACAGCTGAGGCAGGCTGCATCATGTGACCTATGACCTCAGTTCTAAAAGTGTCACTCATAAACAAACCAGATGTGCTCATTTAAGCTAACCATTCTGCCAACAGTCCCTCCCATGCAAAGAGCACCCTACCACTTACCATCACCACTTGCAGTACCCACTTCATCTTGTAAAACGAATACCTGTGTAGTGCAATCAAATCAAAGGTCAGTATAGGCTAATGAAAAGTCTGAATGCGCTAGGATTGTTTACATTTAAAAGGGTGCTATGCAATCTTTTATTCTCCATGGAGATAATGCTTTGTCTGGAAAGTTCCATGAGGTGACATAAAACTTGCCTGCGTGTCTCCATGGAGACACGTAGGCGATTCCACCAAACCAACCTTTTTCTGAATAAATAAAAGACAAATACGTTTCTACCATACTGTGGGGCACTGTAGGCAAAGCAGTGACATTTTCATAAGAAAATCTGGTGACAGATCCACCGGTGAAAGTACAATGCATCTTTAAATGGGAAATGTGCTCAATAGGCTCAATAGTTATTAACAATCTTGTGAAACAAAAGGTTTCAATAAATACTCTGTTGGACATTGTTAACAAGTATTTCCTCTTGAGGAAGTTTTGTTGTGCTGTTTGACAAGACACATTAATAGTGTCTTCTACTGAGAGTGTAACAGTACTCTTACTTAACCCTGGAGAACCCAAGAACCCTTTTCGTCTTTGGAAAATTATGAACAATGCATTAAATTACTGCTATAAGTTCACTGAACACTGAAATATCCACTTTTTCAATTTGAACCCTTTATTCCTTAATTTAGGATCAAGGCCAAATTTGACCCATTGGGCTTTAGGCGTATCATTTCAAAGTATTTCACAGTAACAAACACTGTCAATGCAAACTATTTTAAATTTAGGAAAATAATCAGTCAACCACACAGATACAATGAGACATGAGACAATGTTCTTTTTTGCTTTATTTGTTGCATGTTAGAAGTGAATTTCAAATGTACAAACACACTTTGGCCAATGGAAACAAGAACACAAGGCCAAAATCACTACCACTCTGGCTCATTTTAGTTCAATATTCATCCACTATGTGTCTCTATGCAGGGGCCAGAAGTGGCACTCTGGGCTTTTGAAGTTAAATTTGACATATTTTTTTTTTTTGTTTGTTCATTTTGGGTAGCAGCAATTAACTCAATTAACCAAATTTGACCCCGTGAGTTCTCCAGGGTTAAGTAACAGTTTTGGTTACTCTTCCCACTGTGAGTAAGTCTACAAGTGACAAAAAGTTTTATGACAATATGAAATGATTTGAACATTTGTTTTTCTCATTTTTGTGTTTATCCTTTGAAAATACCAGATGTTTTTTCCTTCCAATTACATTAACTTCCAATTACAATTATGTTACAATTATTCTTACTTGAGAAGTTTCACCATTTGTCCCAACACTAGTAAGTTATTGAACTACTCATTTGTACTTCTACTACTTATATTGTTTTGCAGTAGCAGTACTTTTATTATTGTGACATTTTTAGTATCTCTGGTTAAGCCCTACATAAATTTAGAATTCAGGAATAAAGTCTATATTATCTGGTGGTGACAAGAGCCGTCCTGACTCATGTCTCTGAGACTGACCTCTGACCCGCGACCCTGGGCGACAGGGGTCACGTCAGGTCACCTCAGTTCAGCTCAGCACTAGAATGCAGTTCTCGCAACAGTCAGAGTCAAGTGCTCTTCTCTCCAATGGATGACTATACTTAGAGGTTCCTCTCTTTAAATGGAGTTCAAACCCATGTGTAGGCTGAATACCTTTCTTGTACAATAATATGAGAAAGTTGAACCCAAATCTCTCAACGCTGCAGTACTACTGAAAGGACGTATTGAGGACTTCTGGTAAGCAATGGAAGAAAATGGACGTTTGAAGTAAGCGCTTTGTAAATTAATCTATGTTGGTAAAAAATTGGTTGGTAAAAAAATCAAAATATGAGCAGGGTACTAAAGTTAAAGGCAAGAGAATGACAGGAAAGACAGACATTGAGGTACGAATAGTCTTAAGAAGAAGATATGTGTGATGCTAATGCTACTGGTGTTGAGTATGACCGTGACTCAACAGGCCCAGCTATGTTTGAGAGATATAAGTAAACGACTCAGCGGCCTTAACATGGAGTTAACTGCTAACTGGGCCATATTCAAGGAGGACTTAAGAAAAGAGATGAAAACTGAGTTTGCACAGTTTTAGCAGCAGATTGACCAAAAGCCAGCCAACATTTTGCTTAAGCTACAAGAACACAATCAGAAACAAAAGCAGGTGGCTACGTGAATCAAGATCAGGAAACATGGTCTTTGGCATCAAACAACATGCTTAAACAGTCACTTACCAGCAGTGAAAACCTAAATGGCTTGGAATCAAGATCAAGAAGGACAACATGAGGATATACAGATGGATATATGCCTGGAGGAACGGAGGGTGCTCGGTGATTCAGTTTGTGGAGAGATTGATTGCTAACGAAAAGCTAATCGAAGGAGGAGTGGATGCACAAGTAAAACGAGCAAACCGCTCAATCGGACTAAAGCCGAGCCCCAACGCACCTCCACATCAATAGTTAACTTTCTTACCTTCTAACTTTCTAACTTATCGTACCTGTTGTTCGCTAAACATCATATGTGATTCAGAAACGCAAGGAATACAAAGCCGTCAAAGCAGTGCTGAAAGACACAGGCGACCACGCATTCACTGGGACAGTGGACCACAAGTGTACAACAGCGCGGGAGAAGCTGAAAAGGACCGGCGTCGGAGAGGGTTTCTTGTTGGCCAACCTGTTGAAGGAGAGCCACTCCACAACGCTGCTGCAACTGAAGCAAACATCACCATGGCAACGTCTTCCTCGATACGGAAGTCAAGTACTGGAGCATCTCCAGGAATTTCAGCGTAAGCCTAACCCTTGACACGACCAACAGGTTTTTGTTTATTTTGGATGTCAAGCAACTAAATAACAACAAAATACTTTCAAAAGCAATGCAGAGTCCAAAACTTAAAACAGTGTCATTAAATGTCAGTGGGTTAGGTAATCCCGTGAAAAGGGCAAGAGTCATGAATAAGGTGGAGAAAGACCATGTGCATATTGTCCTGCTGCAGGAAACTCACTTGAGTGTGAGAGCTTGAGAAACTCATTATATTTGGGTACAGAAACATTTTTTTACAGTTCATTCTCACAGAGTCACAGAAGGGGAGTAGCAATCTTTGCACCCACAACGATAAAATATGGCAAATATGTATAAGTAAAAGATATGGAGGGGCGCTATGCCATAGCTAACATTGAAAGATAACATTGAAAATAATCTTATGACATTTGTAAATATCTACGTACCTCCTGAAAGTGAAGGAACCTTCTACAGAACAATATTTAATACTGTAACAAAAGAGGTAGAAGGAATCTGTATATGTGGATTTTAATGTGGCTCTTGATGTAAAAATAGACACCACAAGTACTTACAGGAGCAAAAAACATTTAACTAAAACACTCAATACCACTCTTGGGGAAATTTTCATTTATCTTTATTTATAAAGGGAGAGCCCAATGAGAGTACAAGACTCTCTTTTTCATGAGTGCCCTGTAAAATACAGAACAATACAAACAAAAACAAACAAAACAAAAAACTGCATAGGTCCATTTAATACATTAAAAGCAGGGGCAGGTGTGATTATAAATGTTTATCACCAGATTATTAAAGTGCATTAGTGACACCAGTGTATTCAGAATAGGAACTGTTGATGTGTGGAGAAAGCTTCATCCCACTGAGAGGGATTATACACATTATTCTGTGCCTTATTCACTGCATTCAGGAATAGACTATTTTTTAATTTGATAAGACTATTATAGGGTAACAGAATGTGTTTTTGGAGCAGCAGATGTGTCAAGACAATTTATTTATCTGTAAATCTGTAAAACTGTAACCAAAAAAACCACTGTATGGAGACGGAACATGGGTCTGTTCAACAGTCAATCAATAGTTAGCGACATTAAACAAGAAATGAAGACTTTCACTGAGGAAAATGATCATGGTTTAGTCGACCCATCAGTATTGTGGGACTCATTGAAAGTGGTCCTAAGAGGAAATGTAATGGCCAAGGCAACATACCTGAAGAAAAAAAAAAGACTAGAAGCATACCAAAAATGAGTGAAGGATCTCATGAACATACGTTTAATTTAAATATAGATCAAGAAACTCAAATGGAAATGAAAAATCTTAAATTGCAAATTGAAAGTCATTTAGATCATGAAATACAAAAAGAGACTAGATACACAAAACAGTCACATGCCCAAACAGCAAGCAGATTCAACAATTACAAAAATGAGCCCACAAACAGACCCAAAACAAATGGAAAGTGCTATATAAGTTCTATCAATACTATTGTAATTTATACTCACAAGAGGGAGCCATGACAAAGAATCAAGGATTTTTGGAGAAATTGGACCTTCCTTATATAGGAGATATAACTGAAATAACACAAAAAGCACTTGAGAATGCTATAAGCATTCAAAAGACTCAAAACCAATAAGGCCCCGGGTAGTGAGGGTTTCCCCATAGAGTGGTATAGAAAGTTTAAGGAAAAACTGTCTCTACTTCTTTTCAGAAGAAGTGGAGACAGTCCCTTAACTATATCCACAAAGAGGGCAAGGTCCCTCCATCTTGGAAAGAAGCAATTATTACTTTAATCCCAAAAGAAAATAAAGATAGAGAAAACTGTGCCAACTATAGGCCAATATTAATGTTAAATGTGGATTACAAACTGTATACGTCAATATTAACTAAAAGATTTGAAACCTTGTGCAGATCTAATTGACGAAGATCAGACTGGCTTTGTAGTCTATAGATAATATCAGAGGAAGCCTGCATGTAGTTCATACTATAACCAAAACTAAGTTAAAAGCAGCCTTAATCAACTTTGATGCTGAAAAGGCTTTCGATCAATTGGGATTTCTTTTTCCAAGTAATAGAAACATTTGATTTGACTCAAGAATCAATCAAAAGCATTAGAGCAATTTATGACAAGAATAAGAGTAAACAGTTCTCTAACAGACCGTTTTCAACTCAAAAGAGGCTTGAGGCAAGCATCACAACCACAACCTTTTTGCTCTTTATTTTGAGCCACTGACCCACGCAAAACGCCAGAGCGAAGACCTGAAGGGAATACAGATCAATGATAGGGAATAAAAGAGGATTATTTGCTGATGATGTACTGTTATATTTAGAAAACATAAACACCTCCTCATCTAAATGAATGAACCTTCAGCAAGAACATAATTCATATTCTGGATACAAATTGAATCTAAAACCCAGGTTCTCCTTTTCGATCATACACCCTCAAAAGAAGTACATCAATTCAATATCAAGTGGGGTAGTAAAAAAATTAAGTTCCTTGGGGTATTTCTGTCTAAAGATCCAACACTCAAATATGAGGACAATTATAACTCAGTTAACCTAAATATAAGATCAGATATCCAAAGATGGTCCACCTGTCCTTTGGAGCTTACGAATAGGATACAGTAAATGTGGTAAAAATGAACATCGTGCCATCCTGGCTTTATTTATTTCAATCACTTCCTATAGGCATTAACCTTGCACAGCAAGATGGATATGGACGATATTTGTGAGTTCACAAACTCTCAAGAACTCATCTCAGCATGCACTCACTGTAAGGATAATCGGGTGGGCGGACCAATCACAGAGCAGCATTTAGGTTTGTGTGTCACTATTTTGAAGTCACTATTTTAGTGTCAATAGGGAGTAAAACATGCAGAGGGAAGCACTTTGTGCATATGTGGACAAGGAAGATGTCTCTGCTTTTCTCTCAACTGGATGTAACAAAAGTTAGATTTTTCATCTTGTTCCACTGTTGCGGTGCTTCAACCAATCAGATTCAAATAACCTTCATGACGTTTTTCCGTTTTTCACTTTCAGCGAGAGCCATCCCAGATTGATAATATGTAGAACTCAATTCAGAGTGCTACAGATATCAGTGTGGCATGAGCCAGGTTATATAGACATACCCTCCAAACAGTTCATATACAGTTGAAAACAGAAGTTTACATACACTATATAAAAAGACACTTGCACTTTTTTTTCTCACTCTCTGATTTGAAATCAGACTAAACTTTTCCTGTTTTAGATCAGTTAGGATTACCAAAATTATTTCTATTTGCTAATGTCAGAATAAAGAGGGAAGGATTTTTTAAAACAATTTTTCAT
>KN485213.1:6641-45376 GCA_000787095.1 Periophthalmodon schlosseri | reverse complement strand
ATTTTCAACATTAAATCATAGTACTTTCTTTTATATTACTATGTGGCCTTATATCTGTGTAATCCCTCAGTCGTCCAGGTAGGTAGGTAGGTGTATATTAGTCTGTGTGTCTTATACTTGTTCTGATGCAGCTCAAGATCATTCTAAAGCTATTCATAAAGGTTTATTTCTGTCCTGTGAATGTAACTTTTTTTAGTATGGATACCTGCTCAAATGAGTATCTAGTTTCGATACTAGTTTAGTATATTTAGTAGTAGTTTTAGTGTTGTTACATTGAAATATCTTGGTTATATTTAGGAACATTGTGTGAATCAAATCTATACTACCATTTTATCAACTTTGCAAAATGCTGGTGCCTTCCTACTTGCCTCTAATATGTGTTTATAGAATTCAAAGCTCCTGTTAGTATGTCTTCATCCTTCCATAATGACAATGATAATCACCATTTGAACATTTCCTAAACAGACGAATGCAAACTATAATTAAGCATGAAGGATTTTGGGGTCAAAAGTGAATTACCTGCAAAATACCTCCAATTGTTGTTTTTGTTATATTCTAAAACCAAAGACTGAGTGATTTAAAAGTCAGGAGATTTTCTGGGAAATGAGGGAATCATGATTTATTTTTTGGGTTATGCAAAGATATGTTTTTTTATTATGTTTCGATGAGATGTTTTTCCTCACAGAAGCCAATAAATATTATAAACAAGTCTTTGTTCAAAAGGTGTGTGATTGTGTAAAATGAAATGTCCAAGGTTACATTATCGTCCAACTTTGCATTTGTTAAAACTTAATGCTGTGTCATATGTTATTCTGGTTTTAAAACTGCCTTCACCACTTAAGAAACACTATTTAATATTGCACATATACACTACCAGTCAAAAGTTTGGACACACTTTTTCATTTGTTTCTTGAACACATATGGAACGTAGCACATAAAATATATATTCAAAAGTTGTTTCAGATTTTTAAAAGTAGCCAACCTTTGCTTGGATCAATGCTTTGCACTTTTGGCATCTTTTGATTCTGACAAGGCACAGCTGTGAAGTGAAAATCATTTCAGGAGACTTCATCAAGAAGATCATTGAGTGAGGTCAACAAAGCAAAGGGTGGTTACTTGGAGGATTTGAATATAAAATATAAAAATATTTTGTTTTGCTACATAATTCCATATATCTTGCATTATATATTTGATGTCTTCAGTGTGTATCTAAAATGTAGAAAGTAGTAAACAATAAGAAAAAAGAGCATTGAATGAGATGGTGTGTCCAAACGTTTGACTGGTGTATGTAGGTATTAGTATAAACCTCATGGGATGATTTTAATGCAATACTATGGGGACTCATAAAGAATTATAGAAATCCTTTAGTGTTATTATTACTGTATTATTAATACATTACTAATACATAATCAATAAACATGTTCAAATAAAATTTTACTGATAAGAATAAGTCAACATAACAATTGTTAATTACAAAAAACAGTGGACACACTCACTAAACCCCAGCACAGTGAGTGAATTCTGGAGGTTCTGAGCTTTCACGAGGCCTGTCCATATACTGACAATGAGAAAAAACATGGATGTGATGATTGCACTGAAACGCAAAGGATCACGGTCTCTGTAGTAGGGCTTGTAATTCAAAATATTGTGACAGTCCAGAACATGCAACATTTTAGCATAGGAAGCTCGGTTAAAACAGCTCAACTTTAATGGATAAGATTTAGTAAAATAAATCTTGCAGCCTTACTTGACTTAATTGCACCATAATTTCCTCCAATAACAACAATATATTCATTCTTGTTTTATATGAAGCACTTTGGGCAGCTGAAGTTGTTTTTAAATGTGCTATATAAATACACTTTAATTGAACTGAATTCTTATTGTGCATAAAACTGCCAACCCTGTAGATTAGATCTGTACAAGCGTGTTCTGAAATGTGATTCTTGTATTAGTTTGTCAGTTCATATTTCAGTATTTTTGTTAGGAAGTCTTCTGGAAGCAATTAAACCTCAAACCTCCTCAACATAAAGGCTGTGTTCTTGTGGTGCAAACATCACTCCACGGTTAAAGCTCCAGTTAGTGTCTTTAGCACGATTGGCCTGGCAGCATGTCCCTCAGACAGGCTGTGGTGTCCTCCAGAACCTTCTGCAGTGGAGCTTGGACTGGCCACACGTGCTCCTCCTCCCACTCCTGCACTGTGGAGTCTGGGTACAGAGCTCTCATCTCTCCTCTCAGGACCTCCAACTTCTCCTGCAGCACTGACACATACCTGCGCAGTATAATAACATAATATATATTTTGCATGCATACAACGAACATGGTAGATTTGGTCAATGACGTTTTTGACATTCCATCCTAAGGTTCATATTGGTAAAAATGGGGATTTAAAATAATAAATAAACTGTATGTGTGCTGCAAATATTGGCACCTTGGAATTTTTAGGTATATTTCAAGTGACGTAAATGATGTCAAGAAACAGGAAATATTTGCATCAGGACTTTTCTACATTAGAAAACAAAATGAGAAAAATGCAGCGTTGATGCAATTACAAGAATATAAACATTAATAAATCTTCGATATTATTGGAGCGTGCTTGTAAGTTGTGCAAAATTGTCTCAATTTCTTACGCTGCGGCTTGGCTTTGGATCTGCATTATGATCAGGGGGTTGGCCATCTTCCTTTGTCGTTGGTGAGGACTGAACCAACCTCTTACAAACCTGCAGGGAGGCAATGCAAAGAAGAAAAATGAGTCAAAAAACTGTAATCATCTTCCAAATGCAATACATCATCATATGTATACTTTGTTTCTGGTGATATGAATATTGATACTTTGTAGCGACACCATGCTGGGGGATACTAATGGATGTCTATGGCGGAATGTTCAGCAGTTCCCAGACACAACGCACACATTAGCAAACACTGCCTGATAACTTTTTAGAAAACTTTTCAGGAGCCTGTGATCACTACGAGCGTTCATGGTCCTGTTTAGGAGTTTGGGTTTCAACAAAAATATGAGAGTGACTAACTGAAAAACTAATTCCTATCCCATCTCCAAGCTATTCAATGGATTTATATCAAACTTATTAAAAGGTGCACTATGCTACTTTTCTGGTGGAGGGTAAGCAGGCCAAGCTGCTTGTTGTCACGTAGATGTTATTGTTTTGCCTACAGTATGGCATTAAACTTTTATCTCCGTGGTCATAAGCGTGTGATGCCTCCAGGCCAAGTTACAGGTCAGTTCTGTGGAGAGAGAAGCCCGCTCACAGTAAGAATGCATGTTTTTGAGGTATAAAAACTAAAAAAAAGTAATTCAAGTTTAGGTTTAATGCGTTGTAAATGTAATAACATCTCATGGCATACCCACCACCAGAAAAGTTACTTGGTGCACCTTTAAAGGTTTTCCACTAAAAAAGACAACGCACACGATTTTTAAATTATAAAATCACATCAAAATAACTTACATGTTGTGCTCAAAATACCGCACATCTTCAGAATTTAGAAATGAATTGAGGTCAACTATTATCTCGGCCAGAAATCTCCCTGGAAACATGGTGGTGTTTTGTGAAATTCTGTAACACAAAAAAATAAATATAAATCTTGGCAAGTTTTGTCTAGTTTTTTGCAAAGTTTCTAATTTTACTTGTGGTTGGACACTGGCAGCAGATATGACATATGTAGAAGTAATTCCAGTAAACTGTTACCTAGCAACCATAATGTTAACAAAGCCCCAAATAGCTGTGATTAGACTAATAAAATAAATTACAACTTTTGTTAAATGGAGCTAGTGTAAATTCAGCCTGGAACACCTAACTGTGCTCAGATCTACCTCACCACTTCTCCAAAGTTTACCTGCTCCTCAGCCTTCATCACCTCACTCCAATTACCGGTGCTCCACTCCGCTGCTCGCCACACCTCCTCTTCATCCAATCAGCACCCAGTCTGCCCAATTTAACCCCCCATTGCAGATGCACGGCCGCTCCGATTGTGCCACGCCCCGCCTCCTGCCCAGCACCCCCTTGGCTTCTCATTATCTCATCGTCCCCTCTACTCTCCTCGGCCTCACCTCTACCACCTCCAGTGTCCTTTCAATAAGGCTTACTAATAATTCTTTTTTGTGTCTGTCTGAGTCTCTCCGGGTTGAAATGAATGTTTAAACTGCCAGAAAATATTGTTTCTTGCATGTCAATTGTCCCTGCAATTTAGATGGAATTAGATGGATTTCTTTTGGTGTTGATAACATAGGTATTCTGTTTTACAACTCAGCTCTACTTCCTGATTAAACTGCCACATAACTCATGTTAAACTATGATACATATTTACCACAGGTACTATCCCACCAAACCAAGTCATAATTAGAAAAACGTGAAAATGGCACTTTAATCTTGCGACAACAGTCGGTATTCAGATGTACCTTTCCATCACCTCTACCTCCACAGATGAAATCCCCAGTTTGGAGGTGATCTTGTCTTGAGTTTTAACATCAAATTGTCCGTCGGTGAGGGTCTGGAGACAAGCAGCTAAAGAGGGCAGAGCGACTGGTAACAGCTCACACAGCACAGACAGGTGGTCATATCTGAAACATACACAAGAGGGGATCATATGTAAAGCTTTATTCTGGAGTTTTAAAATACCTTTGGACGCCTTAGCATTGGTCTTTTGCCATTTAAAACTTATAAATCATGTTTATGGAATTTAAAAGAAAAATCTTACATAGAGTTCTTTTCTGTGTCCCAGGTACGAGGTAAACATGTTCAAATATGATTCTTACTAATAACAGTTATTTATTCTTAATTACAAAAAATTGGACACGATGGCCACGTTACTTATGTTGTAATTTGGTGTTTTGCAAATTGCAAGAGATGCTTTGTAGTAAAGGCAAACTCTCTGCTGCTGGCCCAGCCTCTGAGGAGAGTTGTGGTGAGTACCTTTGCCAACCAGTGAGTGCGATGCCCCTCACATGAACTGCAACAGACACAGACTCTGCCACCCTGAGCCACTGCAGCGTGTTGTCCACATGTCTCTGAGAGGAGGGCACACAGCAGTGGACACTGGTGGAGCCTTTGAACGAACTAGCTGCCCACACGTCCACCATGCCAGCCCTGCTATACTTCTCTAATAGTGACACTGCGTAAGAGGACAACAGGATTTCAAAGTGACTGTAGTGACTGTAGCAAAGAAAAAAAAAAACAGTGCATCTTTTGGGCTGTATTTTCTAGGTTCAACAAAAAAAACCAAAAAAAAAACATTAGCACCATGGGTCTATTATTTTTATTTTTTTCTGATGGTGTAGCTTACTTTTATTGTTTTGGTTTTAATGCGCCGTCAGTGGAAAAAAATCCAAAATCGAATGCTCCAGAGTTTTCCAAGTGTAGTTGTACTGATGATTCCACTAGCTCAATTCACTTTATTAACTCGGTAGTCTTGGGTTTGAGTCCTGCGTCGGCATGCAGTATGTTATTTTAGACTTTTTTTTTAATGAACTTACAAAATACAGCCCAAAATGATGTGCCGTTTTGCCTTTCGTAAGTTGTGGTAGTATATAAGTAGATAGTACCTGTTTTGTCCACATCCAGATCAGGTTTGTAGTCCCACAACATTGGCTGGACCAGTCCGACTAGACCACTGTCTGTAGATGGGGAAAGTATTGAACTAGTGTAATTCAACATATCACTTTTTTTCTATAGTAATGTTAATAAAATATGCCTCAAGAGCTATGTTAAATTATTGCATTCTTTATTCCAATGTACATGACTGTCGCATAGACATAAAAATATATAAATAATAATGTTTTGAAGACATGAAAAATGTGAAAAATGAGTACTTAATTTTAAGAGAACTAATAAAAAGAACTGACACTTGTATAGTATAGTTTTGCAAACATAGGTAGATATTTTAGCACTTTTGTAGTTATTTTGTATCAATTTCTGATGGTCTGCTAAAATATAATCTAATATAGAGATATCAGTTTTTGTCAGTATCACCCACCCCATGTCTCATAGGTATTAAAGGTGCACTGCGTAACTTTTGTCGTGGGTGGTAGGCCAGTTGCTTGTGGAGATGTTATTGCTTTGCGACAGAAGGTCAGGTGTTTGTCCACTACTCCGAAGGTTGGCGGTTCGAATCATTGGTAGAGTGGTCGGATCCACTGACCCACAGGTTGGTGGTGTGATTCCAGCTCATACAGATGAATGCTGTTGTTGTGTCCTTGGGCAAGACACTCAACCCACCTCATCCCCGGTGTCTGCGTACACTGGTGTATGAATGTGTGTAGAAAATGTGACCATTTATATAAAAATGTGACCATTTTGCCTGGGATATTCTATAGTATGGCATTACACGCATCTATCACCATGAAGACAAGAAGGTTGGTAAGAAGGTATTTTTGAGTAATGAAACCACTTGTGATGAAATAAATGCCAAATAAATATGTTTAATGCCATAGTGTGAAACATTCCAGACAAAGCAATAATACCCTCCACCAGAAAAGCTACATAGTGCACCTTTAACATATAGCAGTAATTACTTGATTGTTTTTTGTATGGCTATTATCTAACCAACCCCTGAGTGTGTCCTGGCTCATGTCCCTCATCATGTCGTCCCACATGAGGACGGTGAGGTGCGGCCATGTTGTCTTCACGGCCCGAGCCACTGCGGTCACATGACTGAGGAAGAGCTGCTCCACACTGCGACCAGTTGAGCCCAGCCACCTCCTAGACTCCTCCCCCTCGCCCAACAAGTACACCTGCAACACATGACAACAAGGAGTTAAAAAGTGGAGGGTGTTTGTAGGAAACAAACAATTCCAAAGGTAATGTTTTGCACTGACATAACAATGACATAACAACAGTGTTTGAGTGATGTCTGAACCGCCTTCCATCATATTTTAAGAACAAATGTTATGCAGCTTGCCATCTACTGACAGTAGAGGGAATTACTACAGCGAAAACAATTAATTGTTTGTCACCATAATTTTAATGTTTCCCCCATCTCTGTCTGCTCATACCATGTGACCCAGATTGTCCTCATTGCATCACATTTGTCTTTTTGAACAGAGTCATGATTGGAAAAGGAAATGGAAGAGCAATTAGGCTAAAAAATATGACTGGATGTTTACACAATCATGCAAACAATTATTTTATATCCCAGACAAATACACTGCTATTAACAGTCAAATGTTAATTTGCTATGGATTTTAAAATATCAAAGAAGCTGTATCTGAGTTTTGCTCTGTCTGCATCCCGTTATAAAGCACTGGTATTGTCCGTGGGCAAGGAAGTAATGCTGGTGAGCTCTATAGCATTGTAGTTATTGAGCATTACAATGATGGTTTCTGAAAGTTGTGAAAAGTGCTTATAAACTCATTGCGGTGAATAATTAAGATGTTTGGAATGCAAAAGGTAAGTGAGAAATAACTTTGGACTACCGTAAACCATTTTAAAATCGACTAGTTATGTTTTTCAGGTTTTTTATGAGAGTAAAAATCAGGTACAGCACCTTTAACATCAGTTTCGGAAATGTTGTTTATCTGTTACACCAGCAAGACAAATATTGTATATTGTATCAGCTAATTATAATGGTCTCTTATTGTTCATTATAATACTTAAACAGTTTAGCTTTAACATGCTCTTTAGTCACACATTACCTCATCTGCTCCTATGTGCAGAGTGTTGAGTCCTGGGTGCAGATCTATGACTTGTCTGAGCATGTGCATGACCAGCTGCAAAGGTCTGTCCCCATGTGGACTCAAAGTGCCCAGGCAGTGGTCCACCTCTCTCAAATCCCGGAGACAATCTTGCTTCAGAACAAACTACAACAAATCACATGTACAACACATATGTAAGTTTTTTTTCAATAAAGCATTAAAGGAACTGTATGTAACACTGTAGTTTTATTTAATCCCCGAACCAACTTTAAAAATATGTGCAAGTCTTTATACATAAAAAACAAGAACATTGTAATATTACCCTGAATATTGAAATGGCAAATGTGCTTTTCCAATAAAAAAAAGACATTTAAAAAAGTGGCAGTTTGCTTAAAATACACCTTTTGGAAAATGAGGACTATCCTGCAACCAGTGGATATTTCTATTTACTTGCACTGCTCAATCTACAAGAAGAGGGATGAACACCATGAGGCTTGAATGTGAACTTAAAGTAAGTTAGAGTGGGTGACAAAAACATCTCAATATTTTATTGGCAAGGCATTAATTGTATTCTTATGACAATATGTGCTAAAATGTGTGTAAATATAGCTTCAAGTATCGCAAAAAGTGAATAGACTGAAAAATGAACAGTGTAGTCTGTTTTTTTTTTTTTTTATTTTACTCATCTCCTTTTGCAGCCCTTTTAAACAGATTTTATTCAAGATCATATATTCCAAAAAATAACATTTGCAATAATATATCATTTTTAAATAAGTAAAAATAATTCATAAATAAATGTTCACCTCCATGTGTCCAAATGTCTGGATGAGTGGGATGACCTCCAGTCCTTTAGCTTTGGCTGCTTCCTGGATGGACATCACCTCCTCTTTGCTGTCACACAAATATATATCTTCGTGTAAATAGAAAATGTAATTATACACTGGTTTTGCAAATGAAACCCAGAAACAACATGCAGACTGTACCCACCTGTATGCAGACTGTGTGGAGGCTTGCAGCACCTTGAGCTCTCCCTCATAAGGAAACATGTCTTCATACTCTACCAGTAGCCCATCTGCTCCCAGCTCTGCAAACAGATCTATCAACTAAACCAAAAATAAATAAATTGTTTAAATGCACAGAGAGAAAAAGACAAGATGGCAGCAATAAGATGAAACAAACTCATGATTTTTCAAATGTAAAATGCTGAGATATGTGGTCGTATTGTACGTGTGCGATGTGGTGTGAGTGTGTATGAGCCGGAGAGTGGACACTGAATTGTTGTGTAAGTGCATTGTATAATTTATTCCTGTATATTAGGGACTGCAGATTGAAACTATTTAGCTATGATCTGGTCCAGAACAAGTCAACAGTTTTTTTTATCAGCTTCTCTGTACTTTGCCCCTTCATGTAGAAACTAAACTCATTTAGAAAATAAATATATCGCATCTTCCTGTTATATGCAGCATTTTGAAAGATATATTTATTTCTAAATTGTTAATCCTAGGTTTTCTTTTGAGATCTGACAGAAACTTAGACCAACACTATCATTTTTAAAATATTGACAGCCAAGTATCTGCATGCTTAATGATCAACTAGTAAATTTACCAGCTTTGGCATGTTGGCTTGGGTTTTGTAATTACGTTGTAACTAAATGATCATGATTCGCATAAAGTAAAAACAATAAGAACATGTATTAAGATGACAATCACATGCAACACACAAAATGCATTTTATTTCAAATTTGTGAAGCACAGCCACAAACCGAAGCCCTGAACAATTGATGACTCTTTTGGTGTTACCTTGAGTAGATAATTTATTCTTGGAGGTGCACCTTTCAGATCTAGGTGCACAAGTTTCTTTCCTGTTGGCCACGGTGAAGACATTATGCAGGATCGCAGACTGTAATCTGAAATATAAAATAAAATTAAGAAATATAGCGCCGATGTAGCTAATATCACGTTGACAGCTCTTCTGTAGCCTTCATGCGTTAATTTATAAATCAGATTTTATTTTCAGCTCAATACGTTAGCGCTACGTCGTTAAAAACTGTAAAATAACTCGTCAAAACTGCGTCAGCTCTTTGTTTACATGCATTTCTGGTTGAACTCCACGGCACTCTGACGCGGACCAATCACAGCGCCGCTTTCTCTTCAGCTCTACCAATCAGGAGAGCGGACGTGAGTCTACCAGGAAGTGCATGCTCGCAGGATGCAGGTGGTGTTGGCGATTTGAATGATGTGAAAAGTGAAAACTGTAGAATTGGCATATGGCGTGGGTTTCATACGCTTTGTAAGAGAGATTTACAGCCACGATGGCCCAAGTGCGGATGAGAAATGCAAAAGGCGCCAATGCGAGTGAAATCGAGAAGAAAATTAAGCGGTGAGTGGGATTTTATGATGAAATATGCTATGCTACACACTGAATGACAATAACAAAGCAAAACGGACATGACTCCATTTTCTTTTAGGCCAGTTTATTGATTTAGTTGTCTCTGAATGACGTAGCTGAATGGTTTTGTAAAGTGGTAGGTGGCAGAATTTTAAATAGTAAAAAATATGCAAAATTTTTATTTCAAGGTGCAGTATTGTCCTGTTTGGTCTGCATGGAGAGGTTATTGCTTTGCCTGAAATGTTCCACAGTAAAGCCTTCATCTTATCTTTTGCCATAAACAGGCATGAGAGAGGCAGATGATAATTAATGCCTGGTCAAGTTACAGGTCAGATCTGAGGAGAGGCGAGTCCACTCACAGTAAGAAGGCATGTTTTTCAAGGGATTTGTGAGTAATAGAAACACATGTAATTGATTAAGAGCAAGGTAGATAAGTGCAATAACATGAAACATTCCAGGCAAAGCAATAACTTCTCCAAGAGACCAAAATGAGGGTGACCAAAACCCGGAAAAACAGACACAAGGCTCAACTCAGCTTTAAGACTTTTATTTATTTATTTATTTTACATTTTTCTCAGCTTTTCCAGCTGGTCGAAAACCTAAACAAATATGACATAAAGGGAATTATTTTCTATTAGTATTTTTATTCATATTTATTAATGTATCTTATACATCTTAAACAACATAATAATTTAAATAATGTATCATTTTTTAAATAATGTAACATTTTAATAATGAATATTTGAATGTCTATTTTTATACCACTTTAGATATTAATTCAGAGGAAAAAGAATATTTTATTGCTTTTGATGAATTCATAAATTGGCTTTTAGTGAATTGATAAATAATATACACTTTTTAATTAGGCCTCCTTAAACTAGGTTAATGTCCAGATTGTAATAAAATTGGAGACAATTCCTTTTGCAGTTAAAGTATACATGTATACTTAAGTAAGTAGAGGGCTCGTGTCAGTGCTGAGAATTGAGCAGTATTGAATACATACACTGAAAGTTAATATAATCATCCTCTCAGATTGACAGATTGGCACAATAACACATAATAATAGTTTTGTCTGTACAATATAGTTTAAACTAAGCTGTAACTAAGCTGTCTATTAGGTTTCAGTGGACTAAAGAAATTCTTGGGCGACTAAAGACATTTGCTGCTGATCTAAACCTCACCGATCTTGACTAAAAAGGGGGCGAAAAAGCTCAAAACTATATGGCAAAAGCTCTCTAAACTATTATGTATCTCTATGTATCTGACCCAAACTGCGCTCACAAGACTACACCTGCACTGGAGTTCATGCAAAAACAACTATTCATGCAGAAAAAAGTACAAGGAAACGATGTATTTATATAAAGACAGATTCAACTTGTGAATGGTGAGTTTCATCTGCCTTTTTCCACATCAATACCAAAAAATACCAACTCACAAACTCACTCACTTATCCTTTCTGCTGTTGTCCCATATAATCTAAATAAAATGGTTGGTAATACAACTTTTGGTCAAGTACAACTTATTAATGTACTATGTGTCTAACTCTCTCCACAGTGGTTATGCCCTGAGGCAGAGCTCTGCATGGCACAGCTCTAGAGTGTTCCTGGCACTCTTGCTGGTGACTGTGTTTGCATGTGGCGCCTCCCTGTGGCTGTACCTGTACTCTGCAGACGGGGACATTACAGAGACACTGGTGAGACAGGGGGAGCTGGTGTCCCCTCAGCCCAGAGTCTACCCTGTGCCCTGCTCCGAGGACTACGACCAGCACAAACGGTTCCCAGGTGAGAGGCACGCGGTACTTACTGCACAGATATGACATGGAATGAAATACAAAATATGGTTATACATCATGCTGCCAGCCTTTCTAAAAGGCAATATCCAAATCTAACAATATAATGGCAGTATCAGAAAATCAGAAATCATTATTGTTGAGAAGAGGTTTCTGGTGTGTTAGTGATTGCAAATATCGGTGCAATTTATCATTTGTCTCTTTTTAGTGTATCGGCTACGGACCTTAAATCTCCAGCACATCAAATCTCCGCTTTTTGATTTAGGCCAACCAGCTGTCTAAAAATATGCATAAAACTTTATTTGAACACTTTAGTGTGAAGAGGGTGCTACACAAAATGTGACTACACAGCTCTCTTAAAGGTTTGTGGGGAAAAAGGGCTGTAGTGGAGTTTGTAGTAAATTTAAATTACGCAACTTGAGGAAAATAATCCAAATCGGCCCAAAAATATCGGCAGAGCTTATCAGCCATCCGTCTCTCTGGATTCTAAACAATCGGCATCGGCCATGAAAAATCATAACTGTTGATCTCTAGTGGAAATACTTGTGTCTTTCTCTTTATTTATTTATTTATTTATTTATTTACTTATTTATTGGTCTATGGTGTATTATTCAACATACCTGTTAATTAATAGTGAACAAATTATCATTATCTTTATTATGGACAACAGCAAACAGTGAGAGGCATACAGTACATAGAATTTTACAATTATCTGATATATACTTTGTAATATCCAACAGATGGCAGTGTTGCCCAGATTGAGAGACCTGTCTGGAGCTGTCCCGTTCTTATTTTTTAAAAGAACTGCCTGTGCCTTAACCTACAGATAATGACACATAAAAGTTTTTCTCATTCTCAGTATTTGGACAGGCCATGCGTCATGAACCTCCAGAATTCACTCACCAGCTGGAGTTCAGCATTGACACTGGCAACCCAAATGAGAGACTCATGTGAGACTCATTTTGCTTTCTGACTTGAATCATCTTGAGAACCAAAACACCAAATTATAACATAAATAAATGGGCCATCATATCCAATGTTTTTGTAATTAAGAATAAATCAGCATTAGAATTATTGTGAGTAAAAGCTATATGTTTACCTCTTATCTGGGAACACAGAAGTTTATGAAATTGAAAATCTTACATGCAGTTCCTTTAATTAATGTCATCTGTCACCTTTGTACTATGTAACTTTCCTGGCGGAGGGTCGGCCATCTGCTCGTCTCCATGGAGATATTATTGCCTTGCCTGGAATTTTCCACAGTATGGCATTAAACATGTATATCTCCATGGAGACAAGCAAATGACAAGCGGTTACAAGTGAGATCTTTGGCGAGGCAAGCCTGCTTACTGAAAGTATGTTTTTTAAAGGTTCATTAATCAATACAAACACCTGTAATTGAATAAGATCACTTTAATGTCTCACTGTGGGACAAAGCAAAGCAATAACATGAGCAGGGAGCAGATATTCCACCAACAAAATTACAGTGCACCTTTAAGTGGTTGTGTAATAGTGGTTTAGCGCTGGTTTAGTGTCACTTTAGTTGACCAATATTTAAATTGATCTAAATTCAAAGAGCTTTTACCTGATTTCAAACCATGACACAGGAACACGTTTGAGTTTGACCTTTTAGCCCCGCCCACTTAGTCCTTTCTGCCACTGTGATATTGCACTCTCCCTGGGATAGTGTCATGCAGTAGTTTCCTTATAGTTCTCCAATCTCTGCCACTTTAAGCTTTTTTGTCACTCTTGAAAATGCACCATGACAGAGAATCAAGTGTCTGGGATAGTTTCAGGCAGTTGGTTTCCCATGATTCTTAGCAACAGTGTTCCTGATGGGATAAAACAAGGGAGTTCTGTATTAGTTCTCACCAGAGAAAATGCAATGTAAAATGTATAGGTTTATATTTTACAGTCTGATTTACAGTAGGATTTTACTTATGTAGCAGCTTTTACCATACAATCCGTGATATAAAGAGCATTTATCTTGACAAGAATAATTTAAAATTAGTAGTGCTCTGGTCCTTTAGTTGTTTAGTCGATTAATCGGTCAATGGAGTCTTAGTTGACCAAATAACAGCGGAAAGGAGAAGTTAGTGAGTAAGTTAGCTGAAGATTTGATGTTTTGTGGTATTTATGTAAAAAGGCAGATTAAACTCATTATTCACAAGTTTATAAAGTTTTCTAGTACTTTTCTTTTGCATAAATAGTAGTTTTTGCATGAGCTCCCATGCAGGTGTAGTTAGGCCTGTCACAATAACAAATTTTGAAGCACAATATATTCCTAAAGTAAATATAGACGATAAATGCTAATATTGAAACTAATTTATGCCACTGACACAATAAACCAAGAGCAAATTTAAACCACAAAACTATTCTAAATCTACAATATTGTTAAAAAATCATGAGCTGCAGTAAATAAATAATAGAATGAAACACTTTAGCACTTAGTTTGTATCTGTAATGACTCACAGAAGTTATTAATTCAACATTTAACAGCTTAAATCTTATCGTACAGCCAAAAAATAACCAAAAATTTCCCAGTAGTGCAAAGAAAATGTACACACGATAAATACTGACCCCAAAAATATTGTTCCAGCTTTCATATATTGAACGATATTGATCAAAATATTTGAGAGCTTTGCCACGCCCCCTTTTTTAGTCAACTAATCGATCAGCAGGACATGTTTTTAGTCGACTACAGCCCTCCAGGTAAGGTCCTATAAAAACGCTAGGCTACTATATTATCCTATTACTTAGATTCTACCAGAACAACAGACAAAACCCCAAGGCTGCTGTTGATTGAAAGTTTTCTCCAAAAACATGTCTGAGATCGGATCTATACCAGAGCACGTACCACGGGAAATAAACAATAAATCATGAAACGTCTCCTGAAACAATAAAAGTAATTACAGCAGATCCACACAGACGCTTAACCGTCCCCGTTCATTTCCTGTCTGAGCCTTGAGAGAACAAATACAAGACCATATAATTGACTTTAAAGAGTAATTTAAAGCGCATTTTCAGGTATATAAAGTTGGTAGGGTTTATTTGTAGCGTAATAATGATAGATGAGGATGTCTGCTTAATCCTGTTGCCGTGGGGAATCGAAACAGACTGGCATTAAAGGCACCATAACCGATTTTTACTGTCTGAAAAACGTAAAAAACACACCTAGTTCATTTTAAACAGTTTGCAGTTGTCCACAGTTATTCCTCACTTGCCGTAGGATGCATTCCGAGCATCCTAATTATTCGTCATGATGAGTTTATAAGCTCTTTTCGCAGCTCTAAAGCTAACAAACATACTAAGCGCACACTTCCTGATTATCGGACAATAAAACGTTTCATAATTGGATGCAGACAGCACTTAGCAGACAGCGCTCCAGAGTCCAGTGTTTGTGTTTCTTTGATGCATTTAACGCTGCCACTTTTGCTGTCACCTAATTTATGTGACAGCAAAAGTGGCAGTTCCTCTAATATCCATTTTATAGCTCACTACTTTGCCTCAAGTGCGTGAATCACCTCTAAATATGACACTGTTACCAAAAGTGCAGGTTTTTCTGCCTTAATGATGACTGTTTTTATGTGTCCTTTTACAGCTTGGTTGTTCATATTTACAGTGTACCTAAATCTATCCGCGCCCCATGCCCAAAAGTCACAACTTTTTCTGGGCGCCTTATTATTGTGCATAGACACTCAAAGTTTTTTACCTACCAGGTGGATGGTCTGCTTTTCCAAACGCATGGTGTGGCTTCACGGCCTCTTCACAGTAGACAAAAGGCTGGTTTATAGTCCAGCGTCAAATCTACACGGACAACACAGCCAATCAGAAAGCTTGTAGTTCTTGCTGTGCTATATACGTGTTGCGTACGTGCACCTCGGCCAAAAAGTAACTACGTGTTGAATTTCTCTCAAACGCAAAATCCACAAATACAATACTGACAACTGACTGAAAACAGCTCAGAACAGCTATTGTTTGGCACAGAAATGTCTGCATATGAACCTAATATGATGTTTATTGTCACAGTAAATAAATAACAAATATTTAATGCTGACGCTGGATTATAAACCAGTTTAAAGGAGTTCCTGCACCAAGCCGTCCCTCGCTTCCACTGCTGCTGATAGAGGCTTCCCCTTCCTCCTTCATTCTCCAGTCCACCGGTCCGCTGCGCCTGTTGCTACGACTCTCTGCTGCAGTATTTACCGCCAGGTTTTCTGGACCCTATGAAAACTAATTTTCTCTGCCTCAACAGCGGGAGAGACTTTATTGTTGAGAAATGTCAATGGGATTTGGTAGTATTGAAAAATGTGTTCAGAATGTGTTCCTAAACTAAAGGATGGAGGTAGATTTTATGTCAAAAACTTTTTAATGTGGGCAGCAGGACCAGAGTTTGTTTACAAGTTTTTAGAACAATGCTTTGAGAAAGGGCAGTGACGCAACATACAGAAAGTATCATTTATTTAGAGTATTATAGAATCTCTCTGCTCTTTCCATCAACCTCAAAACACGTTCACATAAAGACTACCTAGGAATACTGTACTGCTCTTAATGGTTTCACTACTTCTGTTACTGCTGCTACTAATACTAATACTATTATTACTACTACTACTCCTACTATGACTACTACTGCCTCTACTTGTATCACTCCTATTTCTATTACTACTACGTCACAAACCATAAGACTCAACATAAGACAGTGGCAGCTGACTTTATTCTTGTAAGTGAATACCAGTACATTTTATTTTCCTGTTTAGATTATAATGTAACAGTGCAGCTCTTTCGGACAAAATCAGACTGCTGTGCACTTTCTGTATGTAATTGTAAAATATTGTGTTGCAAACTGAATAGAGGACCTTATATAGCGCTGTAGTCGTCTAAAGACTGATTGACTAAAAAGGGGGCGTGACAAAAGCTCTCTCAAAACTATTACATACCTCTGTGTAGCAGCTTCAGTGACAGACTGATTTACCACTGCTGTGTGAAGGAAAGGTCTTCGCAGGTCTTTCCTTCTGCTATCAGACTGTAAAATGAACAATGCTAGCCCTGTACACGTGTCATCGTCCTGTAGTAATCATGTGCAATACTGTAACATACTATGAATCATCTCCTGTATAATACACTGAAGTCACTTTACCTGCTGTTTGTCCTGTTCATATGCTGCATTGTACATAATAATAGTAGAACCACTTATTAGGGAGCTGAGTCATCGATATCAGTATCAGCCGATATCACCATTCGATACCAATATTCGATATTTTTTGGCACTGCCCCATTCTATGTGTCCCTTCTTTGAACAGACTGAGTCAAAGTGGAAATAGAAGAGCATTTTATGGCTGTATGTTTTGCACGTAACAAATTATATATATTAAATTAAATATATTCCAGATAAACACATTTTGTTATTATTTTTACAAAAGTTAAAAGTTAATTAACGATCTTTACTTCAACTTAAGATACATTTGTGGCCCTTGCTATGGATTTTAAAAGCTAAATATTGGTATCGGCAAATATCGGTTATCGGCCACAGCAGCAGGCCAAATATTGGCTATTGTATCAGCTCAAAAAAATCCATATCGGCCCATCTCTGCCACTTATTGTACATTAGTGCCGTAGCCCTTTATTTTTTATTTTTTTATTATACTTGTACAGTGTTGTGTTTAAGTCTATTTTCTAATATTTATTTATCTTGATCTTTTAAGTGCCTATTTCTATCCTCCTGCTGTTCTTAAACTGTGCATTGCAACACTAGAATTTCCTCATTGTTGGACAAATAAAGGTTATCTTATCTAATCGACTAAACAAGAGCTGATTTCCCCACCTGGCCTGTGTGTGCGTCATATTAGTGAGCGTTAAAATGGCAGCCACATCTGTCAGTCTGGACAAGAATGAATTATGGGCTATTGTATTGTTGAGAAGATTGTTTAACTGTCAGAGGAAAGTAAAGTAAAGTCATCTCTTCTGATTCTTTGTAACCTTATTTTAAAGGTCCTATATTACACAAAATGGACTCTTGTGAGCTTTAAGCCATGTTATAATGTTGTTACCTCCTCAAAAACATACCTGGAGTTGTGTTTTGTTTCATTCACACATGTTCGCGTAATCTTTGATTATTAGTCTGTCTACATCTCCAAAGCTCAAAGAGTTATGTTTCATTCACACATGTTTGAGTAACTCTTTATTATTAGTCTGTCTACATCTCCAAAGCTCAAAATGCTCTGTTCCTTGTGATGTCATGAAGCCGTAGTTTTCATGTTAACAGCAACCTTATACCTTTTTTGGAAAGATTGGAAATCTTTCCAGTCTGGACCTTGGCAAAGATTGGAAATTCCAGGGCTGATATCATACAAATAACTCTAGTGAAGGTGAATGGAGTGGAGCACTTCCTGCATTACCACATGACATCACAAGATGGAACAGAGAGGTTTCCGTTCGAGAGAAAAACTAAATATGCAGGGTTTGTGTGTTAAACATGTGAATGAAACAAAACACAACTCCAGGTCTGTTTGTGTTAAGGAAACTGCATTATAACATAGATCAGAAAACAGCATGATAATCACTAATTATCATTTAATTATCACTAAGGATCATGGGACAGTATCTCAGCTCATAAAACTGTCCCAAGATTGTGCACACAGCTGGATAATTATCCTGAGATCGAGATTTGTTTGCATTCCAGGGAAAAAATAAAAAGTTTAAGCTCGTATGTTTTGAGAAGACACAGTTCAAAAAAGCTGTTCTGTAATGACAACAAAATATGAAATGGGACATATTGTGTAAAAAGCAACTTTTATGAGCTTTTGACCATGTTATAACGGCGTTCCCTCATCATTAGCTTACTCAAAGTTGTATTCCAACTGATTCATGCATGTTTGAGTAATTTTGCTTTGCTCCAAAAATTTCTGTTTTCATGTACCCCCTATCCCCACTTACATTGTTATGATTGTTTTTGATTATTTGAAAAATAAAGACCGATACAAAGCAGTACATTTCTGTAAAATGGGGGCCTTGTGTTGTGATATTTTAAATTTCTTGTCATATCATTTATTGTATCAGCCAATATTGTGATATTTTTGCGATATAATGTGCAGCCCTAGTTTTACATCAGTACTGCATGTTACAATTAACAAAATCTAAATGGTGATCTATTTATGTTATACTTCTATATTAATACTAAGTACCAGAAAAAGCACAAAATGCCTCCATAAAAATTGTGAGGCCCAAACTGTGAAATGAACTGCACAATTGGCTCTGTGCACAACAGCACCTGGCAACCTCACTGCAAGCGTCACTGTTTCCTGTCCAATTGTATCCCTATGAGGTTTTTGCAGAGTCACGCTAAAATGAATAAATATTTAAAGAGAAGGCAGGGAACGGGGTGCTGTGGGGGGATGTCACTGACAACATGTTAAAAACTAGATTTTTAAATTAATACTTCACCGGAGTGCACTTCTGTGTTTAGAAAGAGAGATGTTTGTGTCTCAATGCTAACGCTAATGCTAATTTTAAGGCATAATAAATATTAAAACAGCGCCACAAACTGAAGTAATCTACATTTAAAAACAATCGGGTAGTCTTTATTTTAATGAATTTAAATTTGAATAGGTGTATTTTATGTTTTTACGATATTACGAAAATGACTGTTAGCTTTGAGACACAGTGAGCTAGCTAGTGTGCTGGTGTGCACAGAGCCTATTTAATTATTATAAATTGAGTCAAAATTATGTGCAGGTTTTGACAAGGAGAATTATGCAAATGTCACCAGGTCTTTTTGATGATCAGATTTTTCTTTTGCTGCAAACACACACCAAAATATCACATCTAATTATTGGGTTACAGTTCAATCTTTATTAAGAACAGAATACCTGATTTATAGTTACACCAAATTTTTCTAGTTATCTGGTTTTTACTAGCCATGTAAATGTACACATTGTCTCTATATATGTCCCTTTCTTTATATCTCCTCACTTAACATCCCACATATCCGATTCTCTCTTGTGCTTTTGTTGTTTCTTTCAGGCTGCACCCCTCAGAAGTGTGGCCGCGCGGTGACAGACGGCGTGGTGACCAGAGAAGAGGCCCAGGTGCTGCGCAGGTAAACAACACAATGTATTCTAGTGCTCTCCTTTGTGTCTGCGCAGCTGAATAAAACATATACTGAAATGCACCTCCTGTCTGCTCCTAGGTTAGCAGAGAGAGGGCTGGCATTGGCTGGGTCAGAGGGAGGCGTGAGTATGGCTTATTTATACGTTTGTGTTAGCATGTTTAGCCTGTCGCCCTTTTCAAGGCACTGTATCTGACTTTTTTACTGTCTTAAAACGTGAAAACAGAACTAGTTGATTTGAAATGATTTGCAATGGTCCAAAGCTATCCCTCAGTTACTTTATGCATTCAGAGTATCCTAATTGTTCACTGCTACAAGTTCATAAGCATTTTTTACTTTCAGAGTGGAGTTTGCCGTCACAGTAATGCTAACAACAACTAGCACGCTAAGTGTGTACTTCCTGATTCTCGGACAGTAAAATGCTTTAGAATTAGATGAAGACAGGACACAGCGGACATATTTTACCTCAAGAGCTGCTTATACGATATATCTGCACTGGGAAAAGACACATTTACATGGGGAAAAAAATCAGGTTAAGGCCCTTTTAAGAACTCAAAACACTGCTGTATTTTTAAAGTTCATGCCGCTTTATTTAACTCATTCAGATTATTTTAGCTCTCAAATTGCCTCTTCAATCGCAGCTGGAGTTGTTGCACCCTCCGCTGGTATTACAAACACATAGCCTCAAATAAAAGGTACAACAGCTGAACCTGTGTTACCAGTGCTTTAACCTGCAGATGGAGGACGCCCGGAGGTTTACGCCTGGAGCTGCAGTGACACATAACGTAGGCAAAGCTGAATACATGCGTTTTTTTTAAAAGTGTCTATTTACAATCAAGCAACAGGGCTGCTCCTGCAATGCTAGCCTCTGTATTTTCACCTTTAACCTCCTAGGACCTGAACTCTTCATGGCTGCTTTATTAATTTTTTTCTCTTTGTTATTTGGGCTGACTGGGAGCTGATGAGTGTAAAAACAAAGAATTATATTTTTACAATATGACAAAAAAATGATGTCCACATATGAGGACACTGAAACAAGAGTTGTGCCTCTTGGAACAATGTGGCTCATTTGAAGTGCATCTAACAGGTGAAGACATGTGCCTTTAACAAAGTCCATCTTGAATCTAAACTATAATGTGTTATACTCTTCTGTCATCACTAAGTGGCAGTTTAATGACCTCACATGTGGACACCAGGACCTTGTAGAGAAAAAAATGGTATTGTGGCCTAGACAGCCCAAAATGTGTTGTCCACATATGTGGACAGCAGGTCCTAGGAGGTTAAACACCAAACTGTTTTATATTACTTTTAATAAAAAATAATATTAATATTCATTATTGGTTAAATGAATTACTTTTAAAGAAAAAAAAAGTTGACAAGAGGGATGTGCTTTGAATAGCAGTATAAAGTCGTGGCTGTGGTGCCTACATTAATTACACCACTTATCAAGTTTCGGTGTCTGTGCTATCCGCCTTTTCCTTCATGAGTTGTTGTAAAATGTATTAGAGTCATCCCCCACGGCTATAAACTTTATGCAGTCCATCACGAGTCATTCCCCGAAGTCCTGGATGTGACGCACGTTGTTTAAGCCATTGTATTGTTTCTAGAGAACTTATTTTGAAAGGGCGTCGGGAGTTTATTTTTCCTATGTCTCCTCTGCTAAAAGCCTGGAGACGCAACAATGAGGCTGAAAAATTTACCTAATTTTAGCGATGCATACTGTAATTACGCCCGTTGGACATGCATATGATATTGCTGGTGTAGGTTGCCTGACCATTAAAATGAAAAATGATTCCTGCGCTGTGCTGCGCTCACACGCTGTTACTGCTTTGGTGTAAATTGGGGTTAGGTCGTGAGGATTAATTTTAGATTTAGATTTAAGTGTTAGAAATCGCAACCCAAATGTAAGGCTCTTGCTTTCTGATTGGATTTATTATTCTTTAACCAGGGATGTCCCACTAGATTTGGAATCTCATTTTCAGGGGAGTCATGGCCCCATTGATAATTGTCTTGAGAATCAAAATAAACCAAATTATAGCATAAACAACTTGGCCATCATTTATAATGTTTTTGCAATTAAGAATAAGTCAACATTACAGTTGTTATCATTAAGAGCGATTTTGGATTCTTGGAACATGTCTACATCGTATCTGGGGACACAGTTGGGTCATATTTATAGATTTTTTAAAATAAATTCTGCATTCCCCACCTGTGAAACTGTTACTGTGGAATGCCAAGGCTAAGGTTTCCAAAAGTTGTTTTAAAACCCCGAATAAGAAAACGTATGCATTTCTCCTGGAGCCTTGCACTTACATAATTTACTTACTTTAAAATATTATCATATTTTAAATATTGTGTGCCTTGAAGTTTGGCTCCAGGCGAGCTGAAACATTGTTTTGGTACAGTGATGCTCATCAGTTTTGTCAATGTGTGCTTATCTTGCCTTTAAAATATAGCAAAACAACCTCTCCCAAAGAACCGTGTAAAATGCTTCATTATAACCAAGAACAACATTCTGATTAAGAGGACAAACAAAATTTTTAAAACCTTATATCACCATAAATTAACCCTCTCTTAAATATATAAAAATAGCCACTTACTTACCCACTTGCTTCAATATTATAAGACTGCAGGCAGCACTCTCACACAGCAGCAGTCTCACGTTGGGGTTCTCTTGTTCAGCAGCAGAATCAAACTGCTGCTTCCTTTTTCGAGACAGCGCCACCTGCTGTTTGAAAGATAATTTATTTACATGTCTATGGTGCTATCCAGCAACTATCAACAAACCATAATAACTTGTGAGTTTAATATTTAATTACATAACGTACAACACCCGACATAGTGGACTTACTTTTGAGGTTTTTGAGGTTTACTCTTAAAATCCATAAATGTTTCTTTTTCACGATGGTTAAATTAGTTAAGAATTAGGTTAGGTTTAGGAAAAGAAGTTTTGGTAATAGTTACTACTTACTTGCATGTTATAAAATGTAACTTTTGGAAGCTCATTATTTTGAGTTGACAAAGATTCAATATGCCTTAAAAAGTAAGTGAGAATATGCTAATAGGTGCTTTTTACTTTTTGGTCCATCTGCTGCCTAGTTCACTATTAGCATATTTATTTTTAGAGATGTTTTTAGAAGACAGTGAGACAACAGTTTAACAGGGGCTGTACCTGATTTCCTTACATTAAAAATGGTCTTGCCCCAGTACAGATATATTGTAAAAGTAGCTCATAGGGTCAAAATGAGACTGGTGTGTGCTGTCTGCATATAAGACCGCTGAAAAGTTGGGAAAAGCGCGTATAAACTCATTGCGGTGAGTAATTACGATGCTCGGAATGCAAAAGGTGGAATACGTTTTGACTGCTTGTTTTTCAGTAAAAATAAGATACAGCCATTTTAACCAGCAACCGCTCACCATTTCTCATTTCTGATTGGTTATTCCATGTTTACCCACAGCAGAAATCAAATTGATACTCTGCGCTACCAAACTGCCCGCTAAGTCTTTACAGTGCCAGGCTAATGCCCTGTAGGTGGCGCAAGAGGAACAGCTATGAACAAATCAGGAACTACGCTATGGTCTCTGAAAATTGTGAAAAGTGCTTATAAACTCATTGCGGTGAATAATAAATAGGATGCTCGCAATGCATAAGGTAAGTGAGGAATAACTTAGAATTCCTTCATTTTAAACAGTTTGCAGTGGTTCAATTTTCACATTTTAAGATGGTAAAAATCAGCGCCTTTAATAGGTTGCTTTCACTTTCTAGAATCTGATGATGTCATAATTTCTGATGGCGAGCAAGTGCCTTTATAACTCTATGGGCGATTCAGTCTGCAGTCTGACAGTTAAACAGCAAATTCCACCATAGAATTCTGACCTGTCCTGTAGCTAAGATTCCCTAGCTAGATGTAGGGAATCTAGAATGTCAGGATTAAAATGTGATTAATAGCACAGTCTCTAGTCATTGTGTCACTGGGCAAGACACCTCACGGTAGGACTGTCACGATAAACACTGTATCGACTTATCGTTCAATATATGAAAACTGGAATAATATATTTTGGGACTCAATATTTATCGTGTGTACAGTTTGTCTGTAAAAGTGGGGAGATTTGGGGTATTTTTGTTGTAATGCTATAAGATTTGACCCTGTGTACTTTAAAATGGTTACCGGGATTATCTTGCATTATTGTTATTGTATCAGTGGCATAAAGTAGTTTCAATATTATCGTTTATCGCAGTATTTCTCTGTACCAATTTATCGCGCTTCAAAATGGGTTATTGTGACAGGCCTACCTCACGCACATTCCATGTATTCCCTGAATATCATTCTGCTCAAAACTTGCCAAGTTACGCGGTACCTGTTCAACATAGCAACGCGAAATAAGAAAGTTTGTGCTTCTTCTTCTTCTTGAAAAATATGGCCGTTCATTTTACACCCACTCACATCTCTGTAAGCAATACGCTACTATTCAAATCTTGAGCTTTTCTCATTTAAAATTCATAGTATATACAAGTACAGCTTTTGAAGATGTTGCTAACCTCACTTCACCCTGACTTACATAGTGAAATGCTAAGTTGTTTCTTCTCAACAAAAATAGCCCGTATTAAATATTTATGAGAACAAAATGACAATATCTTGCATAAGGGGGACAGAACTGATTTAGTAGTTGGCTTCAGAAGGAATATATTGTAAAGCTAGTAAATTATTATTTCAGAGTACAGCAAAGTCTGCAGCAGCACCCCGTCTGAGCCTGGCTGGGAACTTTGCTACTGGCGCCATAGCGAAGTAGTTATTAAAAAGCTAAGGAGTCCTGTTCTAGACATAATGGAGAGAAATTGGTTCTTGCGTAATAACGGGATACAATTCAATGTTATATTAGAACCATATTATATGATTATCTACGGTGGCTCACTAGGGACATTTTGTTATAATGGTAACCAAAACACATTGGAGAGACTGGATTGTAGGGCTGGGTGATATGAGAAAAAAATCTATCAATGTGAAAACATTTGATAGATTTTTTCTCATATCACCCATCCCTCCTGTTGTTGAGCGATTTTTATTTTTTATCATCTTAACAAAAACTGATTTAAAATATCTCTTGGTGTTGATTTAATGAACATAAACAGTACAGACTTTTATCTCCGCCATTTAATACAAAAATAATCAAATCTCTTCCTCCAATGTGTTCCTTCTTTTCCAAACCACATGCTTTTACTGACAGAGGACTGGCTGTAGACCTCGCTATTAAAAAGACCCAAACATATCACTGATGATTAGACATGACTGACTCAAGATCTCTTGATCTTTCGATTAATTGCCCAGCCCTACTGGATTGGATGACCCTGTTATTTAGCTGTTTTTTCAGTAAATCAGGATATGAACATCTCTGGTAGTGAATTCATTTGAAAACTGAAATGAAGCACTTTAAAGACACAGAAGAGCACTTCTGGGTTATCAGTGTCAGTAGTTGGGGATGAGTGGGATTTGGCAGACTTTAAACAGTACACATCTGTTCATAATAGAAATGGAAGCTTGTAGGGCTGCACGCTGTTGGAAAATGTTGCGAGGGATATGGGGTATGGCTGTTAAGAACTGCAGTATAGATATTATTGCAATATTGTAATATACTTTTTGACTCAATAGTTTCAGTTATAATTAAACAAAAGAAAATGACATTTTTTATTTTTCTAGTGAAAATAAAAACAAGACCAGGACTAAACCAAGGCTAATTTGGAATAAGGAAAATCATGAATAAAATCAGCTTTATTTAACATATTCATTTTAAAAAACTGTTTCATCAGATGGAGAACCTTGGTGTTAATGGGATATATTGAATATGTTGCATCAGTCAATATCGCGATAACGATACTTTTGAGATGTATTATTGAGCTCTAGAAGCTTGTAACAATTTGTTCTTACCTAGTAGCTTATGTAAAGTAAGTTGCAATAATAAATTTGTAGTTCTTTTAACTTTCGTGCTTTATCTCTGGAGGGCACACTACTACAAATTTCAGGACTATGGATATTTCGCTCTTCGCTAGCTGCTATAAAGTGTGAAAAGTCCTCTCTTCTCTCCTCTGCGTCCTCTGTCGACCTGTGGAAATCAATCTTTATGAACTGTTAAGGACCACACGGGGCGAGGGAGGGGGGCAGCGGTGAGGGGTATGTCTGAGAAAATGAACTGTTTTTAGGGGCTTGGAAAGCACAGCAGTGTAGCTGCATAAGGGGATCAGAGCCAAGAAAAAAATTGACCATTAAAAATAATGCCGTAAGATTAATTGCAATGGGATTAAGATGGAACAGTTGTTATTGCATTTTCTTATTTATATAACCTCCTAACCCTCTAGCTTGGAGTTAATGTTCCTGAGCAAGTTTAAAATGTGCACTAGTCTGATCTAAATTTTCAGTTTTTAACATGAATTTCAAGTACAAGAAAATTTCAAAAACATATACAAATTCTAGAATGTGCATTAAACTTCAAACTGAGATTAAAAACGCAAACCATATTAAAGGTGCTGTACCCGCATTTTTCCATGTATTTGAGCAAAATTAGTCTTGTCCGAGTACAGATGTATTGTATAATTATTTTATTGTCCAAGAGTCAGGAAGTGCACGTTAGCATGCTAGTTGTTGTTAGCTTTACTACGACGACAAGTTGTGAAACTCATAATTAGGATGTTCAGAGTGCAGAACGAGTACCCATGTGTTCTGAATGCAACCCCTCACACCGCTTCTATTGTATCGCTATTGTATTGTAATTTGTATGTCCTCCGCAGGCTTCCATACTCGACCTGCACTCTGGGGCGCTGTCAATGGGCAAGCAGTTTGTCAACATTTACAGGTAAGGACTGGGGTCACAATCCTGCTATTAGATCTTTTACATTATGCAAAATCTACTGAATCTCTAAAAAACATACCTGGTGTTTTGTTTCTTCCACATCTGTCGAAGTAATCCTGCATTCTAGACGACACAATTTCCCTGGCCAGCAAAGACCACACAAGCTTTTACAATACTTTACAAAGATGTGTGGGTCTGGAACCATATCCCGTCTCCCCGATTTCAAATAGGCGTCGTGTCAAAACAAACATGGCGGCTCACAAGTAGAAAAGAAAAAAAAAAAATTATTAAGTTGGGGTGGTCATGGATAACCAATGTAACCGTCATTAACTGCTTAACTGAGTGACAACATTTTGCCCGGGTAAACTGGGCGTTTATTTGTATTGTATTTTACAAATAATGCCACCAAATTGTCCCCATACAATTGTGGTCGTCTCTGAGGTGAAAAAAGTTTGCTGATCTGCAGAAATAATGGGTTTATCTCATAAACACTTAGCATACCTGAGTGACAGTATTCATGGACTAATATTAATTATGTATAGTTTGTTTAATATGAAGAAAACAGACTGGAATATTGAGCTCTTTACCTGAGATGCTCTTTGGCTGAGCGGCTAATGCTAGTGGTTTATTCATAATCACACCTATACACCCATTTACATAGCACTTCTATCTGATTCATTCAGCGGTGTTGCGCACAGTTTAAATACCTGTCATTGCCCCGCTGCTCTGCATTTGCTCTTGCAATGCATTGTGGTTTATAATGGCCCGTCCAGTGACGTGTAATCAAAATTAATAATACTTAAAATACAGTCCATGCCCTCCTCCAACTCCCCCATGTGGTGACAGCCTTGCTTTGCCCAAGACAAATTTCCCTTTAGGACATTAAAGTATATTTGATTTAATCAATGAAGGTCTCAAAATTCACTTTAAAGGCCCTGTACCCGATTTTTTTCTCCCATGTAGTTGAGCAAAATTCGTCTTGCCCCAGAACAGATATATTGTATAAGCACCTCTTGAGATCAAAATAAGTCAGCTGCGTGCTGTCTGCATCTAATTAGAATTAGCATTTTATTGTCCAATAATCCGGAAGTGCTTGTTAGCATGCTAGTTGTTAGCTTTACAGTGACCGCAAAACTCCACTCTGAGTTGTGAGAAGCGTTTATAAACTCACTTTGAATAACTAGGATGCTCAGATTGCATAAGGTAAGTGAGCAATAACTTTGAACCACTTCAAACAGTTTAAAATGAACTAGTTCTGTTTTTCATCTTCTTAATACAGTATACAGCGCCTTCAATATTAATATCATACAAGCTAACATTCTCAACCTTCACCCAAACATTAGCCAATCACCAATCTTCGTGACTAACTCCTTAAGTCAAGTGAGCCCAGCCCCCATCCATCACTTCCACCACATTCCATCTGCACCCATTTCCCTGTCACCCTTACCGCACCCAAGCACCCTCATCAAGCTTATCCTAATTAGCAAGCCACCCACGATAGCACCCGCCATCCCTCCCACAGAGCACCCTTCCATGTCATTCATGTATGTGCTAATTTATGCAAACCACTATCTCGCGCTGTCTCACCTGCCCTGCTGTTTGAGGTCTGGCGAGTTGGAGGAGATAATTTATTTTTACATTTTTTTGTGGGTTGCAGGTATTTCGGGGACCAAATCGACAAAGTGTTCACACAAGAGGATTTCCAGCTTTACAGGTGAATGAAACGCAATTAAAATAAAAGCGATGGTGCATTCGTTCCACAAGGATTAAACAAAACAAGATTCGATCCCATGTGAGGGAGATTTACAAAAAGGCAAAGTTGTTGAAGAAAAAACTTAGATTGATGTGACATGCCCAAGACAATACATTCATTTGCAAGTGCCTGCTTAGTAACAACCTTTTTAGAAAAACAACCCTGAAGTCGCATAGTGCCTTTGTGCGCTTTTTCAATTATTCCGAAATCTCTGAAGTGAGATGGCAGTGAAACTACAACGACTCTGAAGCAGCTGCGAAGTTTCCTAAATGCAAAAACAGTCAGGTACAAGTCTGGAATTCAGAATTAAAGACAATGGTTATTAGAAAAGGTGAGTTCGCATCGGTGGTTTTCAGATTCTAGAATGTGAAGATGTCATACTGCCAGGTGAGGGGCAAGAGAGTTTTACCTATTGATAATATTGTATTATGTCATGAAATATTCAGAAGGTAAATGCACAAATGTTGGGGCAGATCATTTCTGTTATTGACTAGACCCGAGAACTCCCTGTATTACAACTAAAATCTGCATTTTAACTTTTTTTTTTTTAATTTTAGCTTATTAACTTTTACTGGACTATAGAATTTTGTGACGTCACTGAAAACCCAGCAATACTGAATGCATTTATTGTGGCAATTGAGTAAAATGGCATTAAGTGAGGATTTCAGATCAAAGTCACAATTTCAATGGACACAATTAGCAAATCTCAAAGGGTGCAATTTTATAAGAACCGTAAGATCTGTACAAACATGTTCTGAAATGTGGTTCTTGTATTAGTTTGTCAGGTTATATTTCGGTCTTTTTTGTCAATTCTTGTGGACACATTTAAAATGTGAATTTTGAAAAGAATCCCATTATTAAAACATAAATTGCAAAACTAATCGCAAACACAATGCTTGTCAGATTTTCTCAAATTGTGCAGCCTTATTAGGAGGAAAGAAAAAAAAAGATGATATGACATTATATATTCCTTGTATAACGCAGCCTTTACAGTTCACTATTTAATTATTATTAAGAATATTGCAGTTGTAATTTCAGTTGGATTCTGATTAATCTTGCAGTCCTGGTTTGAGAACAGTAAATCTGAAAAATCTCCATACACATTATAATCTCTGTTTCATGCAAATTAAGCGTGATTCATTTCTATTTTTTCCCCATCTTCTCTGGAAAACTTGACACATAATACATTTCATCTCAGACTCCATGAATATTGTTTTAAACTGACGGCTGTATAAATCCTGCTCCCCCAAACTTAACAGAAGTTTTATAAATGCACACAAAGGGAGATATGTAGCATATGAGGATTTGGTTTTAATTAAGTACTTTAATATAATGATTATGTGGATGTAATTATGAAAATATTAATTTCTAAGATTTTGTAATTTGGGATATGGTTTGCATATTTGTATAATAAAGTAAAGGAAACCACTAACCATCAGGCAATAGGGCGACCACTTTACCACCTGAGCAAAAGTCACTGTTAATAGGACAAAAGCTGATCCAAAGAGAACGATTCAGGTCAACCATATCTAAAGCTAAATCTAAATCTGGATTTACCCAGGCCTAAACTAGGTCTAAACAAGCCGGATTAGCCAATATGAATTATAATGAAATAATAATTATAAGGCTGCAACATGAATCACAATCAAATCAAAATTTCGATGAACACAATTAGCAAACCGCAAAGGGTGCATTTTTATTGAAGTGCCATCATTTCCTCCACAAACAACAAAATTGTGTAGCCCTATTCTAATCTAATTTCTAGGAAAAAAAAAAAGACAGACAGACTTGCTATAGTAACAACAGAAGACTCCTTCATACCACCAGTGATATGACATTGCATATTTCTTGTATAACGCGGCCTTTACTGTTTACTAAGACTATTGTAATTGTAATTTCGGTTTGATTCGGATTAATCTTGCAACCCTGGTGTTAGAACAATATATCGGAAAAATCTCCACACACATTATAATCTGTTTTATGCAAATCAGCCGTGATACTTTCCTAGCTTGTCTTCCCTCTCCTCTTCGGAAACTTCAACCACATTGGATCTTGAGCTCCGCGAATATTGTTTTAAACTGACAGCTGTATAAATCTTGCTCTCCCAAACCCCCAGCGTGATCGTGATGAGCTGTGTGTGTGCAGGGATGTGCGCCGGAGGATTCAGGAGACCATCGCACACACGTTTGCTTTGGACGTGAACCTCCTCTTCCTCACCAAGCCCACCTTCTTCTCCAGGATCAACAGCACTGAGGCCAAGACGCAGCATGACGAGTACTGGCACCCACACATCGATAAGGTAACCCAGGACGCACCTTATATGTCACCAACGAGCATTACAGTAGTTCTGGTTAAAGACACAGTATGTAACTTTTTAGCCAAAAATGTACATAAAATTCAACTAAATACTAAATCCACTTTTTGCTGTGCTTATGGTGTTTTAATAGCATTATCTACTTGTCCTAGTTAGTTTTTGGCAACTTCAACGCAAACTAGGTAAATACCGAGACCTCTGGAGACACACACAAAGTAATTCAAAGTGTTTTACAGAATAAGAAATTACAATACAAACAAAATCCTAAATAATCACAATAAAATTAATATTAAAAGAGAAGAGTGCAGAATAAAACCTTTCAGTCATATGCACAGCTAAACAGAACCGTTTTGAGCCTGGATTTAGTCAGCAATTATTTTTTTGATCAACCGACTAGTCAAAATTGTTTTTCTAATGTACATTGAGACTTTTGAATACATTTTCAACCGTGTAAAACTTGAAATACGTGACTGAAGGCACTGCAGTAGCTCAGTTGTTAGAGTGATCGTCCTTTGATCCAACAAGTCTGCCTTCAGTTAGGCATGGGACGATATTGAAATGTGGTGTTATCATGATTATCACGGCCAAAATAATTGCAATTAACAATTATATCACCATAATATGATGTAATAGTTATGTTATGGATATATATAATTAGAATTTTAATATTATGAATAAGTTCCATATTTAAACAACTGCTATAGTGTTGTCCTTTGTTCTAAGTGAAACCACCAGTGAGCTAGAAGAGACCACCAGGGAGAAGTAGCTTTTTTCTGCACATTCTGGTGATATAATGACGATTATCATGATTATATAAAATGTCCCATTATTGTCTACTCTTTTTATCACGATAAAAGATATTGTCCCATCCCTACCTTCAGTCTCTGCGTACACTGGTGTGTGAATGTGTGTGTGAATGGGTGAGTGGTTCCTTGATGTGAAGTGCTTTGAGTGGCTTGAAGGTCAAAAAGCACTATACAAATGTGACTATTTCTCATTTTATTATTGAAAAGTGGAATTTGCAATTCTTTTTTGACATTTGGATTTAATAACGGCACTGGCTTTGTTATAAAAAGGTCTTTCCGTATGTGTATTAGAGACAATTGCGATATTAAAATAGGACTAATTCTTTTTTTATAGTCAACTAGTCACGTTTAGTCGATTAATCGTTGCAGACCTGGGTAAGTCTACAGATAAAGCCATAGTTAGGCCTGTCACGATAATGACTACATCGACTCATCGTTCAATATATGAAAGCTGGAGCAATATTTTGAGGGTCAGTATTTATCGTGTGTACTTTTTCTTTGCACTATTGGGAAATTTGGTTATTTTTGGCTATATGATAAGATTTAAGCCATTGAATTAACTTCTATGACTCATTACAGATGCAAGTTAAGTACAAAAGTGTTTCATTCTGCTATTTATTTATTGCAGCTCAGGATTTTTTAACAATGCTGTAAATTTATAGAATATTTTTTGTGGTATAAATCTGCTCTTAGGTTATTGTGTCAGTGGCATAATTAGTTTCAATAATATTGTTTATCGTCTATATTTACCTCAGCAATATATCAAACTTCCAAATTTGTTATCATGACAGGCCTAGCCATAGTAGCACTTTTTCCTCATCTGCATTCTAAAGTTCCTGCCCTTTACGGTATTCCCCACATGGATATTCAAATCTCTCTACTTAGTCTGCTTCTTCTAGTCCACATTCAGCTGATTAGCTCTCAGGGGACAACGTTTTACTGCAACAAGCCTTTAGCTCTCCCCCAGCGCAGATCAGATGCTGGATCTTCACATGACGTTAGGAAGTCTGCACAAATACACACAAGAAGTCCTGTTCCAAGTCCTTAAATAGTCTCTGCCGGTGTGTCTCTGTTCAGTTGGATAAGACGTGAACTGTGAAGTATAAAAATCCAGCTATTTTTGCCACTGTGCAGTTGGCATGGTGTCAGAAATTTCATACCGCCTATACAACTTTTAGAATGAAGTATTAGGTTTACTTTCGAAACTTGCAAAAATGTTTTGGAACAATATTTATGTGCTTAAGTAATAAATAGGAGATATCCAAAATGTCATCCAGATTCCAGTCATGACATATCCAGTATTGTAATGAGGGAGATGCACTGATCCAGCTTTTTCAGCTCTGATCCCGATTTCATTACGATAGCTTTAAGTATCTGCTGATACCTGATATTAACCGATACTAGTGCAGAGATTTTAAAAATAAAAAAAAAAAAGCTAAGACAAAACTGATCCACATGTGTTATGCAGCTGTTATTTACCCCTCAAGTAACTATAGAACAGGTTTGTATAAATAAAAATTAAAACATTATGAGACTTTCTGGGCCCGCTATGACCAGTAAATAGTCTTATTACCACAGACTGTATAATGGAAGTGGACTAAGAGAGTGTGACCTCATCCATAGCATTTGATTGCAACCAAATGAAGCAGCTAGCAGTTATAGTGGCCTGCAACCAGGGACCATATTTGGAAATTTGCGCACGAAACCAAAGAGCCAATCAGGAGCAAGGCCGTTGAAGGTATACGCCCCCTCCCCCTCGCACTGTTGGTTTGGCAGGGGGCGGGTGATTGGCAACAAGGATGTCAATCAAAATGTTGCTATCGCTAGCGGGAGCAACCTCCGGGAAAACGGGCTTCGGATCGGTCTGTTACTAATGTTCATATCTTAATTTAGGGACAAAGTAGCAAAATAAAAACACCAGGATCGAAACATTACAAACATTTTTAGACAAACACGATGAGACTCAGCAGCAGATACAGAGAGAGGGGCCACGTTTTTTCAATAGAAACCAGAGCTCGAAGGAACCACTGTGCCTATGCTCACTTCCTATTTGGAATGTGGTGGCTAGTGCGTAAGGCCGTTTATATTTACAGTTTATGCTTATTACATCAACTAAAAAGGGGGTGTGGCAAAAGCTTTTAAAATTTTTAGACATCTCTATGTATCTGACCCAAACTGCACTCACAAAAGTACACATGCACGGGAGTTCATGCAAAAACAACTAGTTATGCAGAAAACAGTAATAGGAAACAATGTATTTAAATAAAGATGGATTAAACTTGGAAATCATGAGTGAATCTGCCTTTTTACATTTAGATAGCAGAAAATACAAAATCAGCTAAATTCAGCTAATTCACCCACTCACTAACTTCTACTTTCTGCTGTTCCTTATAATCTAAATAAAATGATCAGTCAACTAAGAGCGATTAATCGACTAAACATCTTAAGGACTACAGCCCTTCTCAGTATAGTACTGAATCAATAGACACCTTCATTGTTTGTAAATCGAATGCCTGCATTCTAAAGCCTGGTACCGTTCCATACGTTGCCTCCAGTGCATTTTCCATGAGAGAGTTAGCATTAGCCTCCAGACACCGCAAACTATGTAAAACTAGGGCTGTTTTGGCGACTGACAACCACTCGACCACATGTGAGTAACACCAGAGCCGCGTTAGAAAACATGTAACATTATACTGCACCTTAAAGCACCAAAAATATAGTGGGCCACAATAGTTTGATGATAAAATATTAGTTTTATTTTATCACCACAAATCCTGCATTAGAGAAACTGGAGCTGGAAGTTAGATATTGGCTAGTATTACTCGTTGCCAAATATAACAACCATTTGTCTGCTGACGTCAATATTAATGTTTTTATTTTGCTGCCTCATTAAAATGAATGGGATAGAATGTTAATATCAGTACCAGACTGTGTGCGCTCAATTCTAAGCACATCACTCCTGGAAGGGTCAGTATGACCCTCACAATGTCACTTCTCCAGTGTGTTAATTGTTCCATACTTTCACAGATATGTACAAAAACTGCTCTATGAAGGCCTAACTCTGCTATATTTGAAAAAATACAAGAGATGATGTAATTAAATGTTTTGTTTATTGATTATTGATTTCAAATCAAACAGAAAAGGCGCAGAAACCATCTGAGTGTTCAATGCAGGTTTTTGGGGGTTTTTTTAAGTTTATTGAGAAAGAAAGATAAGAGAGGAAACATTTACATATTGATCACAACTCTGCGGATTTAGTGGATGAGAAACCACACTAAAACATGAAATGCATTAAATGTATAATTTAGGACATTTAAAGAACATATATTATGGTAAAATGACTTTGTTGAGCTTGTAACCATATTATACTGTTGTACCCTCATCAAAAACATACTTGGAGTTGTATTTTCTTTTTCTTTCTCACTTGTTTCATTAATCCATTAAAGTCATATTCTCTGAGGTCTCAAAATGCTCAGTTCACATTTTGCCTGTTTAGTTGTGTCATAAATAAAACTCCAGGCTTCTCTTTTTAAGACCACAACAAACTCATTGCTCTATTAGCATAGCATTCACCGGGATAAGGAGATTTGATTTGTTTATTTTCCTGTTGTTCATTCCAATCGCTAACTGTTGTAGAATAAATTGTAGTAGTAGAGTTAAAGAGAAGAGGCATGACGCCGGAGTTTATTTAGCATTAGTACGGGACCCAGCACCTGGAGACACTGTGATAGTGGTGTCCATTTTAGTCTAGTACAGTCCAGCCTCTTACGTAATCAGAGGTATTATACCTCTGATTATGTAAGCCAAGATGACAAGGACTGAGCTAGCAGTAAGTGTCCTAGATACAGCACCAAAATGGAATTTCTCTCATAATTCCCTCCTCTGAAAACTTTACGTTTTCACCAAAAAGAGCTTTTAACAATTTAGGAACACTCAAAATTTAACCTAAATCAAAGTTACCTAAAAAAAAAACCAACTAAATTTCTAAAATGGAAATTAAAAACAACAATGGAAGCATACTTAGACCTTTACATTTAACATGTAGCATAAGTTAGCAGGAAGTCAATTCAAACATGATAACTAACAGTAGGTGGGTAACTGCAATGGATTTGAATGACCTCTGGTATGCAGTCGATAATCCATCGAAAGACATGTGCCATGAAGATCTCCAAGGGCCATGGAAGACTGCCATGCCCTGAGCTGGAGGTGTGTCCGGGATTATTCTGCCCACACACCACAAATTTCCTAACAGTGTCCACTTTGTCTCCTTTGGTTCTTCACAATCTGCTTCAAACACAGTGACTCATAATGTAATATTCTAATTTGCCTCATTCATAAATCTTTATATTTCTAAACCCAAATCAAAATGAAACCTGAAACAGAATGGCTTCCCATTGTTTCCCCAAATAAAATTACATTTCAACTTAACTCAATCACTCCAACCCCAAGGGCTATTAAATAAAGTGCCCAAAGCGAATCATATTACAAAAGTACTTTACTTATAAACATGACTGCTAAATGATTAGATATAAAAAGTAGATATTAAAATAGTACTAATAAAGTGAGCAATTATATTTAAGTGACTCATGTTTTGTAAACTCATTGCTCAAAATTATCCCATGTTCTAAAACACTTGCACAGATAAGACAAACAGATAAACAGATAAGACAAAAAAACAAAACTACATGTGCAGCACACATAAGACAAGACAAAGTCAGACTTGGTTTTCACAAAATATTCTTAAAAATATTCCCTTTACTCTTTTATATTACCATTATAATCTATATAATACATAACTTCAAGACAACCGATTTGCAATGAGTCTACAGTATACTATTCTGTCTACAGAATCTATACAGCCTCTTCCTCACACTGTGTAGCCTGGTGTAAATTGTGTCCCTCCCGGAAACCTGCAAAGGCTATTTTGTGTTTTTGTGAGACCATCTTGATGTTACCGTCACTAGAATGTTGACTAGTGATGTTACCGTTATATGTAAAATTATATTCTACGTCACCAGATGTTTGACTGTGACTTCATGATGTTATGCATTTCAGGCATTAAACTATTGTGTTTACTAATGATTGAGTTAGTCATAAGTTAACTTTTAAATACTGTTCCCTGACTCATCTACAGTGTATTCTCTATATGTGTTTGTGCTCGGCTTTGTGCATAGTGCATAGTCCCAAGTTTATTTACCATCAGTACAGGGCCCAGCACCTGGAGACATGGACCCTCAAAACATTGTAATATTGTTGTCCATTCCAGTCTAGTATAGTCCAGTCTGGCTATGCTTCCATTGTAGGGAGTATTATACCTCTGATTAGGTAGGCCAAGATAACAAGGACTGAGCTGGCAGTAAGTGCCCTAGATACAGCTCCGAAATGGAATTTCTCTGTCCTGACAGCAGAGGGAGCTTCAACACCTCAATTAGAAAATGTGCAAATGTAGGCATTATTTTAAGTTAGGAATGCTTATGCCAAGGTGACCAAAAGCATGCAAATTAAATCCACTAGAATGCATAATGTTTGTTAATAAATAATTCACTCAGGTGACCATTTTACAGGACCTCTTCTTCCCAGTTTTGAAGCCTATTCAAATTCCAGAGCTCATTTCTCCTGCCCACCCTGACATGTGGGATATTCCATTCTCTCTCCTTCTCGCAGCCTACATTTTGCTGCTAATTGGCCTTGGATTCTAATTTAAATGTAAATTGAAACTGACATCGGTCCCATCGATCATGCTGTCTGTATAGTGTCAAATGTTATCTGGGCAAATGAATATAATACTCAGTATGTTTGTCCTGTGTGCTGCAGCCATGTCTCCCGTCATTACATGGCTGCTGGGCGTTTTGGTCCAGTCAAATAAATTGTAAAAATTATGCAATGATATGATCAAATTTAAATGTATTAGAAATACAAATTGAAATTGTAATGAAAATATGATGAGATATGGAAGAGATGCAATGTTTGTGTGTATTATAGACCCTGTATCCGATGTATTTGAGCAGCATTTGTCTTACCCCAGTACAGATATATTGTATAAGCTGCTCTTGAAGTCAAAATAAGTCCGCTGTGTACTGTCTATATCTAATTATAAAGCATGTTATTGTTCTATAATCAGGAAGTGCGCGTTGGCATGTTTTTGTTAACTTTACCGTGACGGCTCTGGTCTCTGAAAGTTGTGAAAAGTGCATCACGGTAAATAATTAGGATGCTTGGAATGCGTAAGGTAAGTGAGGAATAACTTTAGACCACTGCAAACTGTTTAAAATGAACTAGTCTGTTTTTAAGTAAAAGTCAGGTACTGTGTCTTTAAATACTACAAATACTAGATAGTAATTTTAGAATATCTAAGGATCCCAGTATCACTGACATTGGTTACCAATAATTAATTTGATCAATATTATTTGCCTGCATGTCTCCATCGAAACAGGTGATGCTATTATAAGCAAGTTACAAGTCAGGTTTGTGGAGAGCCAAGCCCGCTCACAGCAAAAATGTTTTTCAAGATATTTAGTTAGCAATACAAGTTCATTAAAATTGTATTGTTATTGAATAAATTTAAGAAAGAACTTTAAATGCCATTTTGCGATACAATCCAAGCAAAACAATAACATACATCATAACTTGATATTTGAGTTTACAAATTAAAAGCAAAATTCAATATCCCATCAAGATAAAATATAATTGCATTTGTTTGATCAGCAAATAGTAATGAGGCACAAGAATATGCAATTTGTATGCTTTTATTTGTAAATATTGTATATAATTTCTATTATTTATTCATTTAAAACAGACCTATTATGCAAAATTGACTTTTTAGAGCTTTTAACCATGTTACAGTTGTTGCCCTTCTCATTTGTCCTCTTGAGTGATTTGTGCATGTTTGAGCAACCTCCATCCATCCATTTTCTTCCGCTTATCCGGGGCCGGGTTGCTGGAGCAGCAGTCTAACCAGGGACTCCCAGACTTCCCTCACCCCAGACAGATCCGGCGGCTCTACTCCGAGCTCCTCCCGTGTGACCGAGCTTCTCACCCTATCACTAAGGGAGTGCCCAGCCACCCTGCGGAGGAAACCCATTTCGGCCGCTTGTAT